>JJOG01004054.1:0-16063 GCA_000715275.1 Gyrodactylus salaris
ATCCATCTGACAGGTACATAACTTATAACATTACCGAAGTCTGTGATAAAAATAATATTCACTTCATTT
Organism: Gyrodactylus salaris; assembly: GCA_000715275.1. Taxonomy (NCBI): domain Eukaryota; kingdom Metazoa; phylum Platyhelminthes; class Monogenea; order Gyrodactylidea; family Gyrodactylidae; genus Gyrodactylus; species Gyrodactylus salaris. The sequence goes on from JJOG01004054.1 coordinate 70, forward strand.
TATTTTTTTTACACATTTTTATATTTTCTTGACAAATATTAGGTAAATATGTGTTCTGTCTCTTAATAAAACTTAACGGTCTAGAAAAACTTTTAGTTGTTATGGAAAATTTAAAATAGAGTAGATTGGTTTTGAGTCCTGTAAAGTAGATGGTGAATGCTGGATGAACTTGAGAGAGATTGACCAATGAGAGAATGGGGTAGACGATATATATTTAGTGCGAAGAACGAGGGTGATTCATCGACGGAACCCAATGATGTGAATGCTGCTCTTTTGACTTTTCAACTTTTAAAGACAACTGAAGAAGGGAATGATCCAACCAGTCCCGGAACGTCTTGTCCAAAAACCCCATTGTTACAACTATTATTATTCCGTCGATTGGGAGTCCCTCATTTCCATCTTCAATGATGTGCAAAGAAACTTCCCTATTGTACAACCTATTTTTCCCGAGGTTAAATATAGAAATTTATTCTGACAAGAATAAACACAAGGAGACGTCGAAAAACAACATTTATGGATGAAACTAGTACTCAAAGGTGAAGGATTCTCAAGCTAGAAGGTCTTATTGAAGAAAATCTTAACGACATACAAAAAAAAATATTATTTTTGATCTGATCGCAAAAAATAGAATCAGCCACGAAGAGAATAAATTCTTAATCCACAAGTTCACCGGGATTGTGGAGCTACTAACATTGGCCACACCGAAAAGATGTTGAAAACAAGTATCAAAGAACATGTCCTTGACATTTCAAAAGAGTTTGTGGAAGTACTGTTGACCCTTCAAAACTCAGGATACTGTCAAGAAATCCTGAATGAGACAAGCTGAAGCTGACCATAAAATAGAAAACCTTTTTCACGCTTAAACCTTCTTTGTTCAAGCAGAGAGAAACTACATCCACTCCCTCAATTTACAATGGCCCACATGAAAGTTTTTTCTTTCCGTTTAAATGTTCGATTATCTTGATAAGGGTATAAGCAATTAGATAATAGAAGAATTCAACTTTCACTATTACCGTTCAGACGGTTTTTTTAAGAATTTGTAAAACTTCATAAAACATCTCATTCCAAATGAAGAACTGATGATATTTGGTGCCGATAGCGACGCTTATACTCAAAAATCATATAATTTTGCTGCTTTTCATTAAAACCCAGAGGACTACAAGGGTCTCTTAGAGAGATGATACTACGAATCAACTTAATTCTAATTTTGTCTATTTCTGTCCATTTTTTGGTTACAACGGTTCAATTTTATTCAAGTGAAATAATCCTTTATGCTAAGATTGACGTCTTCATCTACTTTTTTACGCTGGTAACGCTAAACTATCTTGTTGTCGACTCTATTGAGTCATCTTTTGAAAAATGAAATTTTGATCAATTTTGTAAACAATTCCTTTGCAAAAACAGAACAGTTATCATGGTATGCCAGGGAAGGTATGCAATAAAGAAGTCTTATCTAGTAGCCTTGGAGTTTTTTATTAAGGTAGACTTGTGCAGCTTTCAATCAAAATGGGAATATTTTTTTCCCTTAATCATAAAATATTTCTATCAATAGAAATATTTCATTTCGACTACACACAAAAGAGACATTTTTTTCTTTCTGGATTATTTTTCAATCTAAGACCAGTTTACAATGAAATCTTTGGACAAAGTAAGAGATTGTATTATTTCAGTGCGTATTTAAGGAAGGGATTATCGCGCTAAATTCAAGCAGCGTTAACATCAGTTCCTTCCCAATTTCCCTTGCAGACGATGCAATGACATTTTGTGAGAAAGAACTATGTTGTGAACTAAACAAGATTGTAACGACAAAATATAGATCTGTCTCATAAACCATAAAGGATCTGTTGAAGAGGGGTTTTGTCATTTTCACCTAGCGAGGTATGATTTAATAACTTCATCTAACGAGTTGAATTGGGGAGAGAAAAACTCAACAGATTATTGTAACATAAATATCCATTTAAATAAATAGATTTGGATGCTAGACAAAATATAATATTTTTTCTGTTCAACAAATATCTGAACGCACACACTGACAAGAAAAACTGAATGATTTATTTTCTCTGACTTTATTTCAGAGTAATTACTTAAATATATATCTCCGCTAGATATTTATATGTTATTATTAATAATGCTTTTTGGCTTTTACGAAATGAGCAAACATCCTCTCTTTGTTCGATAAGGTCTACCGCTGAGATATCTAAAAACTAGACAATCTTCTATTTTGCATTTTTGAGCAGGAAGATCCTCGAATATTTTTGAGTATTTTAACCCTCAAATACTGTCCTTTATAGTTTTCAAATTGGAATTCTGAGATAACCATAGATAGTAAACCGTTGAAAGTTCACGAACTTGTTTAACACATTTTATCAAGTTTTGTTCAGCATTAAAAATTGCAGATCTCAATCAGGAAGGGGCCTTGTTTAATTTTTTCACGTCTAATACCGAAAAGATTTTTCGTCCAGAATTCTCATATCAATTAATTGAGTTTAATTGACCGATTAAACCATGAAATTACACTATAACACAGTATATATGTTGCTGTTAATGCGGAAACCTTGTTAATGTGTACACTCTCAAGCTTGCTTTGTGCATATTTCTTGCATTAATTTTCACTTTTATTGTTTTTCCTTCATTCAAATTAACTTCGAACACATCTGCATTCGGTACGTATTGCAAGCCGCCGCTTGTGCCTTTCATTTATATATAAAACAATAGTTAACACCCCCCAGATTTTAACCCATACCTTTCATATAAAATTGAATGCGTTTTATTCTGAGATTTCCGATGATATAATCTCATATCTATCCTCACAATCGGATTTTCCATCTATTTCGAGTCTATCAGAGAATTGCGATGAAACCAAAGGCATATTTCCAAGGATAAACAATTTGAATGGAAGCTAGAACCTTTGAACATTGAGAAGAACTAAGGCTCAAAATATTTTGAAAACAAGACCCCACCAATGCTTGTTCCCGGATATGCTTAGACGCGAAATAATACGGCGCACAAATGAATATGCTAGATCTATCAAGAAGGATGACTGGAGAGATATTTTCCCAGAAGAGTTTGATAGATTAAATGCGTTGCCCATGCATTTGAAAGGAGCACTACTCAAAAGTGTGGCAAATTAAGGAAGCAAAATCTGTTGATTTTATCATGCTCCTCAACGCATTATCAAATTTGCAATAGATTTTCAAATCTAGATCATTGGGGATTAATAATAATATTCCTTATACAGAATACGAATCGAGAGACGATAGTCTACAAGGAAATGCTGTTATCCCCCACTCATTATTTGATTGTAATACGCTAGATTGTAATACCACATGGAAATGTATGATCTGAAAGAGTAGTTTCCTTTTTCGAATATCAGCCCCTTAAAGCCTTAAATTGTACTTACAAAATATGATTGTTTTTCATCATTATGAAAAATTGTGAAAATGTCAACTCCGTTAAATAAATCTGACAGAGAGTGTATTTCTATTGTGGAGAGAAATTTGTATTTTTTAGCATTTCCGCTTCATTATTATTACGATAAAATACTTGGTCAGTTCTACCTTATTAAAATATAAAAAAGTGTAAAATGACAATTCTCTTTTTTTCTCTCAAAGAGGAGGAATGCAAAATTTCACCTCTACTTTTTTCTCCTAATTTCTCCTAAAACTGTTTGTTTCCCCACACAAAAAAGGGATGTTACTTTGTGAGATTGAGATCTAGAAATTATGATACAAATCCATTGTTATTTGATGAGGAACCTTCAGTACACAAAAGCTCACATAGCACTTGTAATATGGTGGGGATGTGTTCTTTCAAGAAAACAACTTCCTTTCTGATGAATTCCTTTGAACAGAAATCTTGAAGAAAGCATTTTGAACTGGAGATTGAAGCTGTTCTCTGAACTGGTCAACAATTCTTAATGGAAGAAATTATAAGAAAATGTTCACTTTAATACTTTGAAACTTGGGATCAAGGGGAAAATAAGAGAAAACTATAAAGAAAACTATAACTCTAGGTTAGATATAGAAATGTATTCCATAGATATCGACTAAAGAAATCTTGTCTTCGTGAGTCCAATGAAATTTTCAAACGGGTTTCAAGAATTCTGGACTAATCCTTATAAATGAGAAACTGCATTTTTATCAAATTAAACAAGCGAAATAAATCTTCTATAACCCGAAAAATAATTTTCCACCATTCCCTATGCTAGAGTCAAGTTCTTGCCAAATCAAAATCCTTGCGTCAGTATGGCTATGTGCAATAAATCCAGGAATTTCTTCCAAAGAATATTAAATAATATTTAATTACTTTTTAAAGATCCCTAGAAAGAGGGTAATTTCAAATAAATGACTTGTTAATTGATAGTGAAACCAGAAAATAGAGGCGTATCAACAGAGAGTAACTCCATTTCTTACAACAGATGCGTATTCATTCAAATCTAAACACGCTATTCTCTAATTTATCTAAAATTTTGATTTGATCAAAATGTAAGGAATTGATTCAAGTTTTAAAGCACACTCATGGACACAGGTATTCTGATGTGCTGAACCAAACAGATCGGAAGAGCTTAGATTACACCCTAAATAGTCCAAGTCTATTACACAATACATTATCATGAGCGATCTAGCTTTCATCTGTCATACCTCGTTGCAAAATAGTTTTAGTTAATGGAAATCGTTAATGAATATTTTCTCGGTAATTATCGACCGGAACGAGTCAAATCTTATACATGGTCGAAATATAGAAACTAGATTTGAATTCTAAAGAGTTGTAAGCCAAAGAAAAGTCTCGGTCTACCAAAGGCGACTCTTACCAAGCTCATAGGATCCCTCCTAGAAGGTATTTGACTCTTTCAACAATACACCTGCTATTCAGTAGTAGTTTTTTTTCATTAAAAGTCAGTGATATTAAGAATATCGATTTATTATCAATGTTTATACTGTGTATAAATTTCCACATAGTTAAAATGTCAAAAAAAGGAAAACATAGGAACTTCTCCCACTCAATTGAGTCTAATGTCTACATCTTAAAAAATTAAACTACAAAAAAATGAGAATTAAAGAAACATATTAGAATATTCATAAACCAATGGAGGGAATATTTCCTCTTGAAAGAAACAAAAAAGTAAGACAAACATCCTAATGATCAAGAAACCGAAGAGAAAAGAATAAACGAGAATATTCATTTCTCCTGCATAGCCGGGGATCTTGAGAAATTCCTGAATTTTAAATTGTTTGCTTTCCAGATGAGGAATGTTTATGATTTAAACAAGTTTCCTTTAATGGGTAGAGATGAACTGAGCCAGCTCTTGAAGGATATACCTCAAGTGTACTCATAATGTACTGAAGAGATGTCTCAAGGAGGTTACTCGTTAAGGTTAGAGCACCTACAACCATGGAATTATTACTAGAATTGCATCGAAATCCAAAACTTGAGATGGTTTCTTAGAATGTGAGTTTCATAGCCGAGTCTAAGGAAGAATCCTCTACGTTAGAGCACTGCTTTTTGATCTCACCTCTTTCAGATCGCACACAATCGTAATCTAGACATGATTTCACGAGGAACTGTGTATTAAATATTCATTCTAGGTGTTGGAAATAGGCCAAAGTAATTTGTGTATTAAAGTTAATTTGAACTTGCGCCAATATTTAAACCGGGATTTTCTCCACTATCTGAAGATTCTGTGAGAGATAGAAGTAATATTTGGGAACTACATGAAAAATGCTATCCTTTAGAAGAAACGTTCTCAATTAAAAGCCCTTTGTTAGGAAGATGTGACTGATGTGTGATATCTAGTTAAAAATTAGCCAGAATTTCGAAATCTTAAGGGAGAATATTTTTCAAACGATCTGATCATCTTTAGGAGCGGAATCATTTGCTTGAACAGAATATATCGATATTTCCATTCAGTAGCCTTTTAAAGAGAAAATCGATGGCGGCCATTAACACATCTACGTCACCCCTTCAAAGTATAGTCAAAAATGGACGTCAAATAACCCTCTAATTGTGATAAGTATCGATTCTTCTTGAAAAAAACAATAACCAAACAATTAACACAAATGGGGTGGACAAAAAAACTAAAAAATCTTTTCTTCTGTCTGCTGATCCCCAAGCATCCCAAATGAGATATGGCTGATTATTAAGTTTAGAATGTCAATAATGATTCTATACTTAGTGGCATATTTTGTTTGCTCAACTACGAAAGAAGAGATTGATGTCTATCATTACTTTTAATAAAAATGGAATAAGTCAATGGACTTTTGTAATCTAAGCAAACTTTTAGTTCGTCTAATTAATCTGGAAAGTTTTTCGATTCACCACTCTCGTGGAAGATCGAAAGCTTTCATTACCAAAGGACCAAAAGTCAATGTTGGGTCATTATTGAAGAGCTTGAGGTACTTTAGGAAGACTAGCGGCCCATCGAAGATTGTGGACAACATAAGCAACCGATTTTGCAACTTTTTTTGAGGGAAAAAAAACTTTTTACTCAAAATACATCTCAGTTAATTGAGTACTCTAATATTTACTTATCATAATGAAAAATCAAACATTCAAGCCCAAGAAAGTGGATTGAGCTATCCAGATTCTCCTCTTAATTTGCTTATCATATTTGCATGAATGATAATCACTGTTAATTTTCCTAATTGCAATGACAATGTATTACTGACATATAGGATTACTGCCTTGGTATAATTACCATCAATTATTAATGATTCTTGTAGAATATCTCTGTGTGAGATACAAGTTGGTAGAGGGGCTATTTGGGGCCGAAGGATGCTTCTACTCACAATAAGCAAGGTTGTCTTTTTATAAGTAAGGGATTAACAGTTGGATTAAAGAATCAATATTTGGTATAACTCTTAAATTCCATTCGACTTAATTACGAGTCAATGAAAATGTTTTAAAATACTTTATTCACTTGAGCTTATTTGAGTTAAATATCAGCAATTTTCAACAATGAGACTCACTTCGAGCAAGGTAACCTCAATTATTCCAAAGCATCCGTTGTGTAAAATCCAGTGGATTTTCTTTATAGCGATTGTGTGTAGGGATTATTCATTACACACAGCGTAGAGATATATATTTCTTCAGTATCTCAATAAGCGATTCTCATTGGTGCTATCTTGTGATTGGTCGATTTGGAAATTATCACTTCTTCTTCTCTACACCTCGAGGCAATCTCGTGTACACTAGACCAAGAAGGGTGATTAATTTTAGCCAATTTCTAAAAGGTGTGAAATAATGCAAATTATCACCTTTTCCTTTGTCAACGCCATGAGTCATTGGTGGGATAATTGTTAGATGAACGAAGATTGAAATTGATATGGGAGCCAGTGTTCTTTTGAGTTATGACAAAGATGAGTCGACAGAATAATTTTGCATTTTTTCTATTAATTTAACGGAAAGTAATGAGAAATGTTTTTATTCTGCAATGATTGATGCAATTTCGTTTTCCCTCTCAATACGAAATAGAGTGATTTATGATACTTTCTCTCCATTATTAGAACATAATGTAGAGTTCTCAAAGGAAATGTTCCTGTTATTCTTTTGACGCTTAAATTGTGGGACATTAGGGTGAAACATGAAAATATTTTTGTTTAAAAAATATTTGTTGAATACTCACTAATATGGTATTCACTTAAAACTCATTTTTAGAGACTCTAACTCGAAAACAGTATTTTCATATTTAAATTCGTACAATAAAAATGTAGTGTCTAATGTTATGGTCAACCCTCACAGAAGCTTGGCAATGCATCCATCTTTTTCCGACAGTGAACACCAAGTGATTCCAAGTTCTTTGGTTGGTAACGTTTTATCACCTCAGGGGAAGCTCCCTGTTCTCCAGAAGTTCAAATATTGATCTAACATTGGATAATTGATTAACTATCCAAGGACATCTAAGCGTAGTGATTGACATGTCCCAAATGTGTTATTTTTAACATTATAAAGTTCCAGAATTTATCACGATTTACATCTCTTGCTAGCTTTTTCTATTTCTGGAAATCACTTGAGCTAGTAATCCAGCGTTATAGGAAATTACAGAGTTTCATTACTCTTGGTGGTGGTCAGAAGCCAAGTAACTAACCTTCCGTTAATATTCTGAGGGTATATATTATTGACCTTAATCATATCATATAGAATTTCTGGTTTAAATTCACTCTGTAAGCCTCCAAAGAAATTGCACTTGGAATGAAGAACTTTGAAAGCTTATAACTCAGAGAACAAAAAGATATCAATTTAGAAGTCCGCTTGAAAATATCTGCAAATTCACATCTGAATGAAACTCTACTGAGGTCATATAAAAAAAGATTCGACCGGATCACAATCGATGAACTCCTCGTCAGCTTCAGAGGCTGATACCAAGTTAAGAAAGTCTTGGGTATTCATTATGTGGAACATCTCCTTAGGATACTCGAAAGTGTTCTCGAGGAAAACGGTCGCCAAGAAAGAACATTTGTCGAAGATGAAGACCGACAGCCAAGAACAGCAGAGGAAACAAAATATCTTCAGTAAGGACATAAAGTATAGATTTACAAATTAACATACATTGGCATTACGAGATGAAAGCCATAAACTTTACATTGAATGTTTTCTACTACTTGTAAGTAACCTCGTGGGCAGTCGATTTTTGATATTTCAAATGTCAAGAAATACTAATACTATTTCACACAACTCCGTACCCTTCTGCAACGTAGTTCCCCGAATTACCATCTCACACAAGGTATAGACGCGTTTCGTCCTTTTGGGATTCATCAGTATAGGTTCATTCGTTCTTGTGGGCTTGCCAGAACGTTATCCTCTCGACCATCTCGGTGGGTAATCGGTTTTCAATCAGGAACATCATTGTGTGTATTCTGATGGCGTATTCTTTATCCCAAAAGGACGAAACGCGTCCATACCTGGTGTGAGATGGTAATTCGGGGAAGTACGTTCTAGAAGGGTAGTGTTAGTATTTCTTGACAATTGAAATATCAAAATAAACTAATATACCAGAACTGACGATTAAAGTGTTAAGTTCAACATGATAGAGACCGAATCCAATCTCTTCACACAAAAGACACAACACTTTAATGATAAAAAAAATCTTGAGATTCTTGACGAAGAGCACGAGGGATAATCAGAGGATAATTTAAAAGACGCCCAATGGACTGGTCGCTGTTTAGATTTCTTTCTATGGCATACTGGAGAGTCTTTTCAATCAGGAAATCGGTTTTATTATTCACGAATCTCACTCAAAGATGAAAAAATTAAAATATTTTCTCATTGTAAATTCAGATAGAAATACGCAATTTGAATTTTTTTTTCATTCATTGCTCTTCTTAGAGAAATGTAGATAAAATATAGTTTTAATTTAGAAGCGGAAATCAGAAAAAATATAATCTCTCAAAGAAGCCAGACTTATTAGGTCTTCTTCTTGTACCCAGATTATCAGAGGACAATTAAGCTCAATTTCGATTAGCTTGACACAACAGAAGAGGCAGCTCTGTGCTCTTAAATAATAATGCCAGAGATATATAAGTAGAAATATTAGGCGTCTCTTTTTTATTTATTACTCTGACATCTTCCGATCTCGTTTTAAGTGTTTTTCCATCTTTAATGTGGAAGAGTCTAGAATATTCTTGTTGTGATCCGTACGATTAAGATAAGAGATGATGAGATTTATATTTGTATTGAAAATATGGAGTTCGCTCAAGATGAATCTTCAAAAGTTGAGATTTTCGCCTGCATCTACTTTAATTTTTCCCTAAAAATTGAAAAGTTCCATTAAAATACAGATACCTTAAATCTCTCAACTGGTTGAGCAAGAAAATACTTTTTTTTTAAATATAAAAAGTAAGAAATAATTTTATCACAGATTTTGCCAGAAACCAACAATATAATAGGCCAATACATTGTATTTAAGTATTTAAGAATAATTTAAATGACGGATTTTCTAAGGGCTTGTTAGATGAAAAGAGAGACCTTTTACTAGTTACAAGATTTATCATCAAGAATCTATTTTTCAGATTAGATATTACTTTTATTCTTAATTTAGAAATATATTCCTGGAATATTCTTTATTCCACTCTCACCTAAATAATCCTCATATTCGAAATATTCTTTTCTAGTTGCCCTGGATATACCTAATGGCTAAGGAAAACTTTTTAATAATTTGGGAAATGTTAAAATAGAGTAGATTGGTTTTTTGAGTCCTGTAAAGTGGATGGTGTATGCTGAATGAGCTTTAGAGAGATTTGCCAATTAGAGTGTGGGGTAGACGATATATATTTAGTGTGAGAAGGAGAGTGATTTATCGACGGAACCCTGTGAATGCTACTCTTTAGACTTTTTCAACCTTTTCAAAGACAACTGAAGAAGGGAATGACCCAACAAATACTATTACTATTCTGTCGATTGGGGATCTTCAATGAGGTATAAAGAGACTGTACAACTCTGTGTTTTCCCGAGGTTAAATATAGAAAAGAATTCTATGAAGATTCAATCATATTCTGACGAAAATTAAAATAAAATATTTTGTATCAACTTGTCAAGTTCTTGGGTAATATTGAAAAACTTGAGTTCAAGATTCCTGACGATCCCAACATGTGGAATTCAGATGTCTCATCCTGTTGAAGAGGTTTATAATGGCTTACTGCTTGAAGTGCTTCCTTTTCAAGTGAATTTCTCTTGAAATCAACTTCATGTTTTTGAAATCCCCAAAAATTTCTCATTGATACCTTATTTTCGAAATTAATTCTTCATTGGAACTGATCGCAGCAGCAAAGCAAAGGATATCTTTAAGCTTGTTTCAGTTTGATTCCTTCCGATTCATTCAGATTCTCAATGTTACTTTTCAATATTCATAAATTATTCCGATCGAAATTTATCATCAGGAAATGTTTAAAGACATAATAATTTCCTTAATTGAATAGGTAGAGAAGTAAAATAATTCCCTCTAATTGATTCTCTTGATAATATGAGTTCAATTCACGAATGATCCATCTGTCGACCACTAATAAATGCCTCTCGTGTTCAAAGTCATAAAAAAATGATCAGATTGAAATGAACGCATCTCCATAGACTTTTAGATATGACAAACACACTAGCATTTGGTGTTAATGGACACAAGACCTCATGCTGCTGGGAAGAAAAGACTTCTACTCATGATAGGGAGGTCGGAAAATCCAAGATGCTTCAAGAACCGTCCTGATCTTAGAGCTAAAATCAAGTACACTGCTATTACAAAAGCCTGGATGACGACAGAATTCATCCCATAGTACCTCCTTGAATGGGATCAGTCAAGAAATGAATTCGAAGAAGTCTACTCCAAATTGGTGAAGGAAAACGTATATGTAGGTGTAATACCAAGATGCAAATCGCTATTGAGGGGGGAATAAGTGACTTGACCCGTGCACAATATATAAGCAAGTGATCAAAAATTCGTTAACTGGTAAAGTTTTACGGTTTCAAGCATTGAGACAAAAAAAATATTTATTTTCAATAAGAAATCTGTAATATATACAAGACGAGAGGGCCGATTGAAAAAAAAAATTAAAAAATGGAAAAAGGGTGATTTTTAGCACATCAGTTAATCGACCATCGTATCAGGAAATTTGCAACTTTTAAGGTGTCATGTTGTAGAATAAATAAAATAGAAGGCTTTACAAATTTCGGATCGCTTATGACGACGAATTCTGAAAAATTTTCTGAAAATTAATCGTCGCAAAAAATGATAAATTCAAAAGATTCGTCAGTCCACCACCTTCCTCCTCATTTGAATTTGAAAGTTTGAATTAATGGGGCTCCAGCCCATTAAATTAATTCTGGATTCTATAAAGGTTAAGAACTCGCTCCTGATTTTTCGAATCTGCCTGTGAAATACCCAGTTTCAATTGATACCAGTTTAAGTGTTCGCAAACATGCGTTAGAGCAGAAAAAATTGAGATTTTTGCTTTTTCAGGAGTCAGAGGTCACACAGATTTTAAAAAGTGCGTAATCCCTTAATTTTCTGAATACAGATCACTCTGCGAAATAATCATCAAATTCCCATTTCCCGTTCTCTCGGAAAGTTGAGAAAAGTTAAAAAGTGAAATTCTTTTATAAGGGGTAAGATATATTTTCTGTTAACAAACTTTGTTAAAAATTGTCTACTATAAATGACTTAAAAGAATAAACATGAAATTCGAGACAATTGAAATTGGTTGTAATTATTTCTTGAGACCAAATTTGGGACAATCAGAAATGTCCCACTATTTACGAATACACCGGTATATATTTATGGTTGGATCATGTTAAATCACTGTCTGCTAACTGCATATAAAGATCACGATTGGTAGATCTTTTTATAACAATCAAAGTCTTTCAAGATTGGATGAGAAATGAAAGGTGTAGAGGAGAAAGAACATTAATTTTTCCAATAGTCTTCCGAAAGATTTTTTCTAATTACAAATAAATTTATACTTGCGGCATTTCAATTTTTCTCTCTAATGGATTCTCATAAGGAGAAAATTGAAAAATATAGCGAAACTAAAGTAGTTTTATCCCTTGATTCTATTCACAAACATATCTGTTCTTGATTTAGTGACGTGGGACAATCTTAACCTAAAGATTTCGATAATATCTCTTCTTTTTCAATGGGAATTATCTAAATTGAATTTTTATAAGAATCAACATTTTGTATTGAAATGAACCAAAATCCATAAATAATGAAATTCCGACTTGTGTTTCTTTCTGACATATCTATTTTCTCTCCCAGTTTCGAGGATCAGGGGAAAATCGCTGCTCTTAGGAGCCTCAAGCTCGAGTAATTTCTCATGGATCTTTCAAAATGTAAGCTTAAATTTCAGATTTGGATCTTAATTGCAAACAAAATATATCAGATTCCATTGGGTAGGCCAATAAAAAGGTCTGTAACTAATAAACTCACTCAATGAGTTCAATATAAGTATCCTCTAATTTCATTGGACGATGTCATTCAGCCAATAATATTGCAGAGAAATTTTGGAACAGAGCATTTCTCTGTACAACCGGATATAGTCTACGAGGAATTAGTTGTAAGAGAAGTGTAATGATGAACATGTCCCATCGGATTCTACCATCGGTACCACTTATCTAAGAGTCAAGATGAGAATGTGTCCATCTGTGCAATTCCAACTATTGGATGCAAATATCCTCTTTACAAGGATCACTTATCCGTTACTATAGATTTCAATTTAATGTATCCTACCGTTATGTAAAAAGCGAAATCTTCATTAAGATGGTATTCCCAAATTGATTGACAGTTTTGTGTACTTTTTCAGATCCTAGCAAGCCTTTTATCTCTTGAAAGTTCACCATCTGCTTCTCTGGCAGCAATCGAGTTTGGTTGAGAATGCCCACTGGTTCTTTAGAACTCTTACTGAGGTTTTTATCGAATTTGAAACAAATTTAAAACTTTTCGACTACAGAAATAATACAGAGATTTATCGAAGAGTCAAATATGCTTAAATATTCTGGCTCCAGTAAGAACACATATTTCTTGAGAATTATTCAATATTCCTTCCTCCTCACAAATTCGTCAAAGTTAAGATTCAATCTTTGCTGGATCAGAACTAGATCTGTCCATAACCGCATTAAATAGTACCGTTTTGTATCAATATTAAGAGTAGGCTGTCGTTGCTCAACACTGTGTACTCAATAGACTAGATTACTCTTATGTAGCTGTGGATTTTAGTAGTCAATAGTTGCAAATATAAATCCTGAGCACCCATGTGTGCAATGGTATCAGTTTTATGTGCACTCTTCACAGAGTATATACTATATAGTATATAGTGATTTTTTCATAACACTAGGAAACTTTCAAGGGTACTATTGATATCGTGTGATAGGAATAAAAATTGATACATTGCTCTGAACTCTCATTGTTAAGTCGATATTTTTATCTGTATCATCCAAATTATTATGGACAGATTCAATCAGAAGCAAATTTTTTCAGTGATTATTGTATGCAATTTCCGATATTTTAGAAAAACTTGTTTTAACCTGGGATATAATTATACATATTAACTACATCTAGTGAGTATAGGTTTTGAAAACTCATATGAGCTTGTAGAGAAATTAAATTTTGATGCATGTGATCAAAACCTATACTCACTAGATATTGTTTTATAGACGTCTTACACTTAACACACATTTTGTTATACACTTTGATCAGTTATTAATAATAACTTATTATATATGTTGCTGTTTAAATGGAAACCTTGTTAATGTTTACACTCTCAACGGCGGCTTGCAATACGTACCGAATGCAGATGTATTCGAAGTTAATTTGAATGAAGAAAAAACCATAGAATTGACAATTCATGACACTTAATGCAAGAAATATGCAAAAAGCTTGAGAGTATACACATTAACAGTAGCATATATGATGAGTCATTATTAAACTCTAATATGACCACAACATATACGGAATCCTCCCTCCTTGAAACAAATTTACTTTGTAAATATTAGTTTCAGAACCTTCCTCCCCCATTATAACCCCTCATGTGAGCCCGAAGAGAGTTAAACTCGGCTATGAAACTCAATTCTAAGAAAAAATAAATAAAATCGTTGGATTTGAAATTGAAATAATTTCTCGTTTCTTGAAAATGTCTATTGATATATCATGGGAGGTATAAAATTTAAAAGAATAACCAACTAAGTGTCACGATGAATCTGTGTGTCTGCTGATCATTTTCGCTAGTCTTACCTGTGTGTGTAAAATTTTGAATTTATATCCTTTTTCAAGTGATTATATCCCTAGAAAATAAACAGCTCGTGTGGATCGAATCAAGAGACCGAAAGAGAAATCTTGATAATATCTCTACTTTCAGTGTAAAAGTTTTAGTTTCTTGAATAAACCAAATATGAATATTCGAGGCAAAATAACATTCTCATGTAGTCTAACGTCTCCTGGCCCATATTAGGTCTACAAGAGCTGCTAACTTTTATTGCTCGCCAGTCTTGGTTGAATACTTTATTTTTCGAATATGGCAATTGATCGTCGATTTTGTTACAATTTTAAGTAGTCATACTGACACTAATCAAATGGTGTGTCGATCCTTCTGCATGTAGATTTTAATTAATGACTTGAAATCATCAATCAATTGCTATTAGGAAACGGACTTGAAGTGTTCGCACTAAACTATATGGTTACCGAGTTCAAATAACAAGCATAGTTCAACTGACGACACCTGAAGGGTTGACGTAGAGTAGGGCACTGCTTTTTGAAATAAGATCACGAGGAATCGCTTTAGATTCCTTAATTAGATGATGAAGAATTAATTCTGAGACCATCTTTCGTGCGCTTTAAATCTAACTACAATGGTCGAAATTCTGATGTGTTAAAAATCCAAATTAATTCAATTGGCTGCCATCGATTTTCTCGCCTTTTAAAGGCTACTGAATGGAAATATCGATATATTCCGCTCCTAAAGATAATCAGATTGTTTGAAAAATATTCTCCCTTGAGATTTCGAAATTCTGGCTAATTTTAAACTAGATATCGCGCATCAGTCACATCTTCCTAACAAAAGGCTTTTAATTGAGAAAGTTTCTTCTAAAGGATAGAATTGTTCATGTAGTTCCCAAATACTACTCCTTTCTCTCACAGAATCTTTAGATAGTCGAGAAAATTATGGTTTAAGTTTTGGCGTTAATTCAAATCAATTTGAATACGATTTTCATTCACAAATTATTTTGGCCTGTTTCCAACACCTAGAATGAATATTTAATACACTGTTCCTCGTGAAATCATGTCTAGATTACGATTGTGTGCGATCTGAAAGAGGTAAAATCAAAAAGCAGTGCCTTAATGTACACCATTTTATTAGTTATAAAACCTTCTTTCTTAGTTGTTAGGGTTACTTAATACTCTCTAGAGTTGACAATAATAACACCGAAAGATCAGTTAAATATCAGATAAATTTTGAAAAGTTAAATTATATCAATAATTATTAATAACAATCTTTTTTCAAGTTTAAATCATCATAGGCCCATA
>JJOG01004056.1:0-16015 GCA_000715275.1 Gyrodactylus salaris
CAATCACATCAGAATCTTGGGGTATGAGAATAAACTCAATCATTGGGTGCCCCATGAATTGATAAGTGCGCAAAAACTCAAGAGGTTTGTCGCATGCTCTTCTTTGCTCGAAAAACACAATCAAACCCCATTTTGAGTAGGATTGTAAATTTTGATGAGTAATGGTTTCTTTACACAAATAATCATCTAAAAAGATCTTGGCACCTTCCATCTGATCCTCCTCTATTTTCACCTACGATCTATCAAAAGAAGATTATGATCTTCATTTGGTGGGATATCAAGCGCTTAATCCACTATGAGCTACTCCAAAATGGAATTAAATCAACTCTGAATTTTATTGTAATCAGCTTTCATCGGTTGATGCCAAAATACAGTTTTTATGCCCATCGATTAGCAAATCGAAAAAAGTATTTTTTTTTCTTTCTTAGAATTGAGTTTCATAGCCGAGTCTAACTCTCTTCGGGTTCACATGTGGGGTTATAATGGGGGAGGAATGTTTTGAAACTATTTACAAATAAAATTTGTTTCAAGGAGGGAGGAGACCGGAATCGAACCCACGCCATATGAGATATCATATTTATTGGACTTAGGGAACAATCCACTACACCATCCCTCCCAAATTATTCCATCAAGACAATGCTCGACCTCACATATCTATATTGACTCAAAGAAAAATCTCGGAATCCAATTGGATTATTACCTATTTGAAAATTGTTTGGGCCAAAATATCTTAAAACTCCGCTCAGAAGTCAACAAAAATTGCAATAATCGATATCCTACTGAGATGTAATTAGGATATCTTGGAAGAAACCTATAACTTAATAGTGTTATCCATAATAAATAGCGTTCCATATAATTGGCAAGCATTCTATACTTTGGTGTCTGCTTATTCATCTGGGACACATTAAAATCACATTCTTTTTGAGTCCAATATAGTGGAAATGGTTATCATAATCATGATGAAGTTTTAAATCTTGTTTTTTCTTTATTCCAAGTTTTTAAGGAAACGCCATAGTTCTCTGAACCATAATAATACAGCAGATTGAATATGGAAAATTGTAAATATGTAATTAATAAAATAAATTTTTATCAAAATTCTAAATCAATATCTTCGATAGAGCTAGAGATAATGAACTTTGCCTGTTGTCCTACGAGACCGAAGCCGTCTATTGAAGTTGGATGATACTCAATAATTCTTGGCACATGAAGACGTAGGTAGATGTCGTTATTAAGCGATTCTCTTTCCTCTTCAACAGCCTGACCAAGAGTCTTTATCTTGCTCAATATCAGGCTCTTCGTGTCGCTCTTGTCCATGACATTATGTGCAAATATGAGCTTCGTTTGCTTGAACAAAGAAAACGCCTTTGGATGAGTGATCAAGGAAGCATCGTGTACTATGAAGATGACCGCTTCTATCCTCAATTCGAACTCCTTCAAGTCGTCTAGGATAAGCTGGAGAATGTGATCGACACTCTTGCCGGCGGCGATCAGAATAACCGATGGCCAATGCCAGTGGTCCAAAATGCCCTTGTAAAAGTCAATCGATGAAGTAATACGACCGCGGATCTTGGTTTGGCCGAAGCCAGGCAGGTCTACAGCATAAGCATCATGGTTGTAGCCGGTTATCACACCTAAAACGCCCAAATAGTTCCAAATATGTGCTGACTTCTTGTCGCGGTCTTGTAATAATATTATTGGCGCTAAATTTCTGCCGTTCTGGGTACGCTCCATTATAAGCTCCTTCCTTGTTAAATGCTTTGTTGAAGATATCTTCAGTATCCTCTTTGGAAAGGCCTTGATGCCACTGACTAGAATGTGCTACGATGGTTAGACTGTTTGAAGGCAACTTACTGAGTTTCTGTACTTGAATCCCACGCGGAATTCCTTTGCTTCTTTCTCCTCAATCGCTCTGTGAATGTCGTAATGGTGTTCACTGTGTATTAAATGTTTATCATTATGGAAGCACCAGAGTACTATTAACAACATGAGCGAACCACCACATATTATTGAATAGATTCGAAGTTGTAAAAGTCTTTCCATAATCAGAAACAAAAACTGATCTGCTTGGAATTGATTTGTAATTTGATCAAATTTTTTTATACCAGCCCACATAAGATTACGCTTAGATTGAGCATTTAAGAACACACCTCTAATCTTTACTTTTCTTGGGCCAGTTGTTACTGAATATAACAAATAGGGTTGATAACCTGATTTGAGCCTTAAAATCAGCTTAAACAGTTTTTTTACATTCTAAATTTCCAAAAACATGTACTTTAGATTTACAGTAAAAGTTATTGCAAAATAACTGTACTCATGTTTTTAAACATTACCAAGTAGCGATACAGTGGATATATGATTTTTAAGAGATTAAATACGTCATTACCAATAATTATCATACAATGATTACTTTCATTAATTAAGTGATAAATGCATTCTTTAGTAAAAGTTCAAGTTTTTGGTTATAAATACACAACAAAGATTTGTAATTACATTAACCAAGAACTATCAACGATTATGTGTGGAAGCTGTGGTGGTTGCGGATGTTGCGGTTGTGTCAGCGGTGGTTGTTGCAGTGGTAGTTGTGGGTGAGTCTAAATCACTTTCTCTAATTTTTCCCAAATTTTCATTCAAATCATTTTACTACAAAATGAAGAAAAACGAGAATTCATTGAAAACTTTTTACTATTATTAAAAGAATTTATTCCTAGTTGTGGGGGCTGCTGTGGCTATGGATTCAATCGATATGCGTACGACGTAGGTCCCGGATGGCATGGCTGTGGATACATTGGCGGCTGGCCCTCGGGCGGATGTTGTGGAGGTTGCTGTGGGGGTTGCTGTGGTGGTTGCTGTTAAAGGTTTGACTTGCTCAAGTAATATGTTATCGCTTTATTATAAATTGTAAATAAATGATAAAAATATCAAAGGGTTTTTTCTATCTCTTTCGCGACTTGCTCCTACCGCGAGCTTTTCTAGTATCTGGAATCTCGGCCGTCTCATTGAGGTTTTCATAGTTGACCTCTTTTTGCTTCTCTAGAATCACATTCCTTTCCTCGATCTCTGAGCGTAGGACGTCGTTTTCTTTTTCTATTTGTATTCGTAACTTGAGAGAAAAGAGTGATTCAGTATATTAAAAACACACAAAATTTACAATTTCTCATGTTGAGTATATATTTTTCTTTTAAATTGATTAAAAAATCAAATTTATAAAAATATATTATTTTTTATCTCTAATCATCAAAACCTTAATAAAAATAATATGATTTTAATAAATGAAAAACCCCAGTGATTTTGAAATGTATTTTTAACTGACTCTATGTTTAGACAGGCGTCGCTTAACAGACCAAATCTCTTTCAACCTTGAAGATTACTTAAAGGAGAATTCAGATGAGCCCTATAACAAATTTCAAACGTAAGACTATCTGAAATAGCATATATTTCATAGGAAAGTAAATTGCGAATTTTGCCAATTCTCCGCCGTTATTTTTTGCATATCGAGCTCTTTTTATTTTTCCTTCATCTGCTATTTTTGCAGTTATCTATTTTTGCCTTGAAAATTGATTTTTATTTGCATTCCATTAGCAAAGCTAGAAAGAGGAAAAAGAAATTACTTTCCTAAAAATTGATCAAATGCCTTTTTTAATAAATGTGCATTAATTGGCCTTTAGAGTAGAGCAATGCTTTTTGATATAAAAGATGTTTCCAGATCCAGGAGTCTCGTGATCTATCAGTTATGCTGAATACGTATTTGATAATATAAATTCATTAAAGACTGTACCAGCACTACTCATAAGCAGGAAAATCATGGTTTGTTGAATAAACCTGTTATTTTTATTACTTTCAAGCTGGACTATTCTACGGAAATGATTCTTGTAACTTCCTTAACTCAAGACTCACAAGAGGATTTCATCAGCTAAAATCTAGTGAGTATTGATGATAAAGTCGCTACATACAGCTAGTTCTAGAAATTTATATCACAATAGCGGATAGATCATGAGCCTGCTAGATCAGGAAAAGTCTTTCTCAGAGACCATTGCTTTACTGTAGGATAACTCTTCTCAAATTAAGAAGATTTATTTGAGGTTAGAGTGTGGTGTGTAAAGTTTAATACATAAATGATAAATGTTTTCAAAAAAATTCAATGATAGCAATTCATGAATTCTTGTCTTAAAATCACAACTGCATAAAAATATTAACCCTTGTGTTTCTTCTGAGCAACATTGACTTTTCTTATCGTTATTCATATATCCAAGATCGTAAAATACATCAAGTCACATCATTTTGAAGAAGAGTTTGTGGGCTTTCTGATTATATACATGTTAGGTTATTCAGTTATTTATTTGAAAATAAGACGTTGGCAATCGAATTTTGAAAAATTCCGAAAACACCATAGTAACTATATTTTGTAATTTTGAGTTTTACTATTTTCCTCATCTAAAGTTGTAGAAGACTTAAAATTTGCAGTTGTGATTTTAAGACAAGACTACTACAGTACTACTGTAGTGAATTTTTTTGAAAATATTTATCATTTTAACTTCTTTTAATATTTTTAAGAGAACCTTTTATCATAGTCTCTCATGATGAATTCAACTCAGTATTTTCATATTAATTTTGTTTCTGCGTATGTTTTTACCAAATTCCTGAAAAGTTTGTCCTCAATAATTATATTATTTTCATATCAAGGAGATAACTTGCTTAAGAAAGAGGGTAGGAATGACTCACTTTTAATTCTATCGAAAGTCTCAAGAGATCTACGGAATTTGCATTATTCAATTTATCAATTTCTCTTTTGAATTCGAAGCTTTCTATCTGAAATGAAAGAAAAAACGTCAAGGAATACATTTTGTAACCCGAATTAGTCCGGGAATCTGAATCCTTATTAATCTCCTAGTTGTCTGTTGACACAAACGTTGTCGCTGCATTAATTTGCTTCATTAAAGGTTTAACAGAATGTAAAAAGATTCATTCTGTATGTATCCAAGGTTTGACTCAAAAATACGTAACTAGTTTTTATCCTGTATGCCTAGATTATTTTGGGTTATTCGATTTTCTGTCGAATCTATTTTGATTTAATCTTCCCAGCTAAATTATTATTTTTTATCCAGGTAATGCATTTGCAAAGTTATGAAGCGTCAACCTTTGTGTAACACTAGGAGGGTTGAAAATACTGAGAAAATAATCCGAGGGGATCTTTTTCTGATTTTAATTTTTGAAAATCGAAAATTATGAGCTAAGTAAATAAATGCCTATTTAGGGGGTCATAATCACACACGACTAACCGTTTCCTTAGATCCTGATCCCTTTTTTGCAATTTGTAAATTCTTCCTCATTATACTTTCATATTCAATGTTTAAAGATTCGAACTTGCTGTCGAAATTCGCTTGTTTACGCTTCTCCTCGAAATACAGTTTTTTCCAAAAGTCTCTGGCTAAAATAGTAATAATTTTACACATACTACTTGATAGTACAGTGATTTTAATCTTATTATAGTCAACGTGTTTTCTTTATTTTCAGAAACTAGAGAGTTTCTCTCAGAAATTATTAAAAAGCTCATCTTTTAATGTACATGAAGAACGATGATAACAAGAGCAGTTAAAGATTTTTTGTTCGCTTAGAAATGGTTTACTTTGTGTTTTTTTATTTTTTTCTGAGAAAAATCAAAACTAACCCACCACCCGCTTAGTCTTCAATTTTACGCTAGAATTCTTCCATTTCTTCAAACCAGAAGATATCTCCTTCTTTCTTTTTTCTTTTGTCTCCTTGACTATTTGAACACGCCTTTTAATCTCTTCTTCATCTTGGTTAGAAAAAAAATTAAAATTATCCTATTCACAACAATTATAATTGTCACATTAACAAACATTTCCATAGAAACTGGAATAATAATACTTGATAAACATTGTTCATCTTTAGAGACATTCAAAAAATATTTTGTAACCCAATTCATCTCTATTGTTGAATGATACTGTAGGGGGAGGGGTTTTCACTAAAAGTAGTCAGATTATTTTACTATAATTCATTGAGAGAATTTTTACAACAACTAATTACCAATTTCTTCATCAGCGAATTCTTCGTCGGGAAATAAACTTTAAAAGAGTTAAATTTAGCAATATAGTTACTTAATCTTTCTTCTGCACGTTAATTTGAGGAGACGTTGGTGTTGTAGTACTTCAAGCTCGTTTAGTCTCTTCCGATGTTCGTAGATCTTTTTTGTAATATTCGCCAATGGTTCATCGTATAATCTAAGATCGTAGTTTTCACTATGACGAAAGAAGGATCCGTCTTCTGAACCCTTCTCCAACATGCAGGAGTCTATCGAGTTCATCTCCGGGGTGTTTAAACTTCCTATTGAGTCTAAATGTTTATTATTAAATTTTTCAATTAATAATATCGTGGTGAAAGTATCACGGAAGAGATCATTTGATGATACTTTGGGAGTCTTTAATTTGTATCATAATTTTACATGACACGTTTTTTCCAAGATAAAATTTGAGATATTCTGACCATTTAAAAACACCACGCTATTGGCATGTTTATTTTTATGAATAGAAGTTGTATATTTATAAAAATAATCACAGTGTAAAAACTTTAAACCTTGGAACTTACTTTCTGATAGTTTTTCTTCTGACTCATTGAATTCAATATGCTCATCAGATTTTTTTGTAAAGTCTGACATTGGGTTTATGTATTTCCTTTGTAATAGGAAAATCTCTTCGTTCTCTGCCTAAAAAGAGTAATGAATTATGGACTGATTATCTTTAACCTCTTTTGAACAAACTTGCGGGGGAACAAAATTAGAAACAGTGAAAGCCTTCTCTTGATTAGTTATGATATGTGCAATAAACTTTCCCACAACTTTACAGAATACGTATTTCTTTGGAATTAAATCCTCTCCAAGTTCCTCATTGATTGACTCTCGAAGATTTTCAAGATTCTCGTGACGGCCTGCTTTGATGAGTCCAATAGAAATGCACTGATCAATTATATCGTCATAAGGTATTCGATTTTCCTTAATCCACAAATGAGATGGTATCACAAACACCTGAATACTTATTTCATCTTCCATTTTGAATTTAAATTCACGCGAAATTTTTCTAGAGAAACAGTTCTAAAATTCTTGAGAATATTTTGTTATAAGAGATTAAAATTATAAAAATTCTATCTAAATTATCATAATTATGAACGAGTCTATAACGCAAGCTGCATTTTATTTCCTGAAAAAGTATGACGAAAGCAATCAGGATTCGTTGGTCAATTTCATGATGAAGTGTACGCATTACATTTCTGGTTATAACTGGAACTATCAACAGCCTTTGATATCTTCTGTGGAATATTCTGGTTAGTGACCTTTTAAATTGATTCTCATTGATCACATTTGTGTCTCTTCTCAGAATACCTACTTCATAGTTAACTCCCAATTGATCTTCCTTACACCTGTAATTTTTACAGTGTTTTGCCATTGAAATGCGTTCTTGCATTCGCTAAGGTTGTACTTTGAAGAATTAGTGAGAATGGTAGCAGAGATAGATTTTTTAGATTCTTATGCTGAGCAGAAGATATAAACTGTCTAGAAGTAAAAGGAACTGGATCTTGTCTGAATTCTAATGAGCTTATTGTTTTGGTTGTAATTTGAAATGTGAAACCCTTCATATCAAGTTCCAATCTCTTCCAAGCTTTTGGCTGTGTCGGTTTTCAAAAAAAAGTTCAAAGATACTTTTTATGAAAAGTTAATTTTCGTTACACTGAAGATAGCATAATCTTAGTTACAATCTTGAGGTCATTTGATTATGGACACCTGTATTAGCAAGAATGAAAAAAATAGCTAGTCAATTTAGATATGTTCTTAAGTCTTGAATGTCTTGTTTAGACTGAGATTCTGGTTATTCATCTGCAATTTGCTATCCATAAAATACGATTTCTTAGTACCTATAGATTGTAGAAATGTATTGATTTAGGCATTTTTCCGACAAGTGGTTTAGCCTTGCAATCTAAATGAATTCTCATATTTTACATTGACCCCTTCCTTTGTTTTTTTTTCAAGTGTTTGACCTACATTCTTATTTTTCTTGCAAAAGATTATCAATTTTCCCACGCAATTAGGCTTTCAAGTGCTTTGGTGTGAACAAGAATTTCATCTCACGCATTAAAGTTTTTTTAAAATTGTTTATTTGATTTCACTGTATCATAGGTATAAGCTGTTATTCATGTAGATAAAAAGTCACATGGTAAAACTAGAGTTATTTTTAGGATATTTATTTGTTTAAAATACTCGCGCGTTTAATAGTTCTAAATATCACTTCCCGTCTCTGATTAGAAACAGACTAGTCCTGAAAATTCAAACATTCGATTTTTATATCACTTTTTCTAAAATAGTGAATCTAAACTTCTAATCAAATCCCCAATTCAACTAGAATTCACAAAAATCGTTTTCTCAATCGAAACATCCGGATGTCGATCCGATCAATGGGCATTCGCAGAGTTCCTGTTCCATCTGACGAATGAAAACCACTTTGTCTGCTGCAACCTCACAGATGAAGACGGCGAGTTCCTTTTGATTGAAGCGGCCCAGCACCTTCCCAAATGGCTGGAACCCGAGACATCAGAAAACCGAGCCTGGATCTACAAAGGACAACTGACCATTATCCCTAAAGATGCCGTAGTGAATACAAACATGGACGCCGTTAGGTACATTTCAGAGGCACAAAACCCACTCATTCTTCCGAAAGTTAATCGAATGCTCAGATTACGGTTTAATTCACTCACAAAGCTCGACTTTTCCACGTCCCACTACGCTGTTATTACTCTGCCTTGTAAAGTGGCCTTCTTCTTATTAAATAGTCCTTATTCAAAGGACTTGATAAATTTATCCTTGCACAATCTGGCAGAGTTCTTGGGCAACCCCTTGGAAAAGGTCAAGATTATGAAGAAACTAGCCCACTTTGAGTATCTCACGAAGGAAAAGTCTTTAGCGATTGCCTCCAGTGGTACCTTGGTCGATATCGGCTTGTCACTAAGCAAATATCAATATGCCTTCTTGAAGAATTGTGACATTCCGAGGTTCTACTTCAAGGACAGCCCGAATGATGAGTCATTGGACTCTGTGAAGAGAACTCAAATCGATATGGGCGTCAAGTTGGTGAGTTATAGATTGAGTAGCTTTTGTTAATAATGAAGGTTTCTTTACGAGAATTTAATACTGTATTTGTCTAGGTACATGGATGAGAAATCCCCAATTTTTGGTGCATATCCATGTAATTCAAGGTCTCTCAATTCACATTTGACAATATTTTTCTTTACCCAACTTTCTTTATTAGAAATCAAGATTAAGATAAAATCTGAGTAGCATCAGTTAGGCCTTTATAGTTATAATCAACAAGTTTAACCGCTTTGGAGGGTTAACGTAGTGGATTTTTCGTGGATTTTGCCTGCCTGCAAGTACTATTTTCTATGATGAAATCGATCTAAATGTGTAAAAAGAATTTAGATAAATCCTTGCTTCTCTATCCTAAATTTACATAAATATTTAGTTTCTTAAACTTGAATGAATCAAAGTCATTATTTCATTTATTTTACATCTGATTTTCCAATACATGTTTCATTATTTCCTGTGTAGTTTTTGCTTAGAATAAGAAAAAAATAATAACCAATTCATAAACAATGGCTCACTTTAAATTTTTAATCAAAAACAGCATTTATGTGCCATTTTAATGCGGCTTATTGTCTGCCATATTGAAGTGTCAGAGGGGACCTGTTATTTTTCAAAATTAAAAATGAACTAAAAAAAGTTTTTTTTCTGTCACAAGTCCTACAACACATTTTCAAGTGGAAAATACATATTTTTGCTAGCCCTAATAATTATTAATTATGATGATTATAATCATCTTATTTCATATTGTGAGGATGATTTTTGAAAAAATATTTTTAAGCTGTAAAACTAAAATCAGTCAATCTTTTTCGTAGCCAAGATTACCAAATTTTGATTTTTAAAAACATAATTTAAGAACAAAGAGACTTTTGGTGCTCTTAAAATGCTCAGAATACATGTATTCAATTTGTGCACTATTTACATGTCAAATATTTTTTTTGGGAGGGATGGTGTAGTGGATTGTTCCCCAAGTCCAATAAATATGATATCTCATATGGCGTGGGTTCGATTCCGGTCTCCTCCCTCCTTGAAACAAATTTACCTTGTAAATAGTTTCTAAAACTTCCTCCCCCATTATAACCCCACATGTGAACCCGAAGAGAGTTAGACTCGGCTATGAAACTCAATTCTAAGAAAAAAAATATTTCTTGAATAAGGTCATCAATTCCTGTTAGAATTCTACAAGTAAAAATTTACTTCATAATTGTTCGTCACGTTTCAATTTTATATTTAAAGCTTAGAACAATATAAGGTCTAAGATGGCTCAACTATTTTTCTAATTAAAAAGTTATTATCCTAGGATTTGGACGATAAAAATATGTTCTTTTTTCTAAAGTCGATCCTTATTTCTGCTAGCCCTACAAGCCAAAATTATGGAGCTGTAGATTTTTTTCAAAATAAAGGTAAAACACCCAAATGGTTCGGTAACTTGATTAAATTTCATTGAGGGTTTAGTATAAATTTTTAACGATTCTCATTGGCTGTTTTAGTTTTTTTAATTTAACGACCAATGAATCGACTAAAAAAGAGTCGATCACATTTCATCCAGCATACATGTATTAAATCATCAAAAAAGCATACTCTCACCCAACTCTTTTTTGTAGACATTTGCAATTGAGCTAACCTGCCAGCAATTCGATCGCAACGCAACCCTCGATCGAGTGGATCTCTTGAAGGACTTTCCATTCCCCAAAAACGAACAGTCGTCGATCACTCAGCTGATTGAAAAGATATACAAAAGACTCTTGTGTCCCACGATTCTGGCGAATGATTACCTCGAAGGAATTAAAGAAGTGGAGGGACTAAGTTTGTTGCTGGACGATGAAAGAATCGCCTCCTTCCTAGTTGCTCAGAGGAATGCCATTTTAAATAAACCTGATGGTGAGTTTCTTATCGATAGCTATCGAAAGTAATTTTTGTTATTGCATCGAATTTAAGAGATTTCCGTTGAAAATGTTCGTATTAGACTGAGAAACTTGAAATTCTGAGAATATTTAGATTCAAAAACTTTCTTCTTTAATTAATTAATGAGTCATTAATAATGACTTGAACTATGGCAAGAACTATTCCTAGACATGTTTCGACCCATCAGGTCTCTTCAGTAGGACTATGCTCACCGAACTCTGAGTGGAATTCAAACTTGGTAACCATTTAGTTTAGTGCGAACGCAAAAACTTTCAAACAGCTTCATCTTCGAAACCTAATATTATTGAGGTGCGAAAGTGATGTCATTCGAAAGCTTAAAATTTCCTAAACTTTTCATGTATGTTTTATATTTTCTCTCGCATTTTCATGATTTTTAGGATGGATTTGAAATTGAAAAAAATGCATAAAAATATTAAAAAAACTTTTTTCTTTAATTGCCAGAAATATGCTGATAATATGCTTTATTTTAACATTTATAAACTCAAACGCGAGACAAGAATTTAAATTAGAAGCCTCTTCATTAAAATAGAAAAAACTCATTTACTTTGATTAAAATTGTGGCTTAGAACAAAAACAATCTCAAAAATAGTCTGTTCAACATAAGACATATCTCTTTATTCAAGATAGTTTTTAGATTCCTTGATTTCAAGGCATCATTCTAAAATAAGATTAATTCCCGAGTGAAATACTCTTTGAGTGATTTTCCACTTCTCAAGAGATATTTCAAAGAACTTTAATCTTCACACAAATCCCTCTGCACATTCAAATCGTCATTTTTCAAGTGGAAAATTGCTAAGAAATCTAATAAAGTAAATTTGTATATATCACTGATCTCTTCTCATTTATTGCAGATGAGAGTTGGTTGTACCTCACCCCTGAGGAGCTAGACAACATGATGAACCCGAAAGGAGATGAAGACCTCGCACCGTTCGACAACGAATCTCCCTCAGATATAAAAGAGACAATTAAGCAATTCTTCAAGGCCGAGTCCTCTTACAAGGGGGTTGAACATAAAAAGTGAGCTCTTAAAATTATTAGTAGGGCTGCACGAAAAAAAAACTTCATTTCCGCTCTAAAAAATTTGATCAAGATTTTTGATGCTTTATCTATAGGGGGGGGGGGTTTAGAATCTTAGTATATTTTAATTTACTCTTCTAATGAATTTTAACTCACTCAAGTCATATTGTAAACTTTACAATGTTAAGTTACTACGATTATTTTTACAAATATATTTATTAGTTTACTCACCCATCTACTTATAAGTAGTTAATTGAATTTTAAATATTTAACCTTGATAAAATATCGATCGTTCCTGCGTCTTCCTTGTGAATTATGAAAAAAACTCAACTGAATGAAATCTTTCTGCACTACTTAGTCATCTAAAAAATACACCTTGATTCATAGCTTCTCGAGAAAAACAAAAATTGATTTTTTTTAAAGATTGAGAACAAATTGGTGATTTTTGTAAATCTTTTCATCCTAGGAAGCGTGCACATAGAGACACTGCCAGAGAGCCTGATGCACTAGTCACTCATGATAAGGGTACGTTTGAAGACTCATTCAAAAGTCGAATTATTTAACGATATCCAAATATTTTTGCAGAAGGATTCTCTTTCGATTTGAAAGATTTGATTAAATCTCTTGATGATGATTTCAGTGAGTCTTATTGTGTTATTCTACTTTTCGAGTTTAAAAAATACCTTACATCAAAAATGTAACGCTTTAAATTCATAGAACCTACTCAATCAAGATTTTTATAAATTAATTCATTTGCAATTTAACTAAAAATCTACTAAAAGTTAATTATCACGAGCAAATTTAAAATTATTTTTACCCGAGTCAAAATTGAAAAAATAAAATTTGATTGCTCAATTACTGATTATTGTGTGGCGTTTTCTATTCGCCAATACGCCTTTATTATCCTATATACTTGATCTTTTCCTAATTTTCATAGCCTCAAAATACCCAGAGAGTGTAGCGCTAACATCAAAGGAAAGAGAATGCCTCCAGTCCTCAGATTCTAGTGATGACGAAGATAGCTTTATTGAGTTATACTCAAAGGATAACACCGAAGAATCAATGGTTAGCTACTCTCTCTAATAAATACTATAATTCATTGAAATCCATTGTCAAGTTGTAGAAAAGGTTTGATGAATTTATTTTTCTTTATAGGAGGTGAAAAGGGGCAGTAAGAAGAAACACCACGTCACATCAAGCAAATACCATCCAAGAGGGGCTAAAAAGGCCCCAGCCATGCCCAAAAAGTCGGAGGCGAGAGAGAAACTTCTCCATGACATTAGTGATGAGGAGAGACTCTTTGAGAAACTCTACTTTGAGGCAATGGAAGAGGAGTTGTCCACGCACCCAGCCAGTATCGGACGTAAGGGTGTCACCAAGGTGAGTATTTCTATGTTCTATCTATTTGTGGATTCTTGAGTGGAACGGATACTGTTATGTGCTAGAAATGGATTGAGTTGATTCTTAAATGTAGTTAGTTCATGTTTTTTGCTTAAAAAACTAAATGGAATTAACTAGAAAAAGGGAGTTACTTTTCTATAAATAAGGCTTGATAAAAGAACGTTAAATCAATTTGAATTTATAATTTGAAAATTGATTAGATTCAGTTTTATGCAGGGTGTATCCCAGGGGAGAAATTAAAATCAAAATACTTTGTCGGGAATAATGGGTTGGACAATTAATTGTCGGTTAATGATTTTAGGCGTAATTGAAGATATTTTTTCGTTTTATAAAAATTTCAATCAAATAAGTCAAAACAGGCTAATTTCTTGATAAGAACTCTCTAGGGAACTTTATACCATTGCAATATGATTTTACAAGACTTATTTTTATTAGCAGGGTGCTGACTTAGAGTCATGCTGTAGAGTAAATAAAAAGCTTTATATTTTTCGTTGGCTCTCATCAGACACCGACATGGTTATTTAATAAATAAATAATATTTATACATGAGAGAGGTTGGATAACCTGCTCATTCTGACCAATCGTTTTTTTATTAATTTCTTTAAAGAATATCTAGTCCAGGGCTGTCAACTTTTTTCCTCAGGTGATTTCACCAAGTGTGCAAATCCTGGTATACTTGTCATTTGAAATTTTTTTGTAAAAGAGTTAATATTGTAGCCAACTTTCTTTGAAAAATCTCTTGTCATTAAATCAGCCAACAGAATTGTACTCTCAAGGAGCTTAAATTCCATTTAGTTCTAGAATCTCTACTCAGTTTTCTAATGAAACCTCAAAGTCATGCTCTGTTTCTATTGGCCAATGACTAATGGCCAATACTTCATCACAAGTGTGCAGATATTTGCACGCGTGCACGCTTTTAACACCGCTGATCCAGTCTTACCCTATCTAAAGATATTTTCTATTAAATTGGGAAACTTTAAAATGCTACTTTTTCGTAACTACTAAACTAAATTTAACCTGAATTATGCTAAAATTAGCCATGCTCCAAATAGCAAACATATCCATTTTGTCCCAAATAATCCCGTTTTGATCTTTTTATCCTCTTCTCATCTTTAAATGTGTCAAAAACTGAGGGTCTAGCCCTTTTTCTCCAATGAATTTCTGATCATTTTTCATCCAAAGGGGATGGAGATTTCTAATATTAAATTTTTTTCTTAAAGGGGACTGTTGATCAATACAATTGAGTCTTTTTACAATCTTTTATAATGTACTACAAACAAAAGACACGTTCTATGCACGTTTCGGCTTTCATGTTGATATTGAAACATTTTATTGGCTAAATTAAGGAGCCAAATCAAAAATAGCTATTCTGCTTAATTGAATTATATTATTGTAACACTAGGGTGGACCATAAAAAATGTGAACTCGTAAATTAACAATCTAATGTCTAATTTTAAGATTCAAAAGTAAGAAAAATTTCTTTCAATGATTCTCTAGAATATGATGAGAAAACACCATACTCAAAATTCCTATTCATTAGCAATCAAAATAATATATCTTTTCTAATTTTTAAATATAAAATTAGACATTTAATTGTTATTTTACGAGTTAATATTGGGGTATTTACCAAAATAATATAGGTTTTCAATATTATTTTACCCTTATAAAATAACTTTAATCTATACTAACCAAAATGATAGAATAGACTCGAATTTTTTCCCCCTCTTAATATAAAACATGTATATTTTAACTAAATTAAAATAATCATTTTACAAACAATTTTCGGCATAGACTCAAACCTGATTTTTTTAGTCTCCCTCCATTTTGTGAAAATGTTCTTGTTTTGATTTCTTTTTTCTAGAGATTTTCGACATCACAAAATCAAAGTGTTTTATCATACATGTTGACCCTTCAGTTTCAAATTCAGTTAACTGATTGCAGCGATCATATTAGGCATATGCCTACATGCAAATCCATTGTGTTTTTGAAAATTTCAAGAGCATTCTCTCTCTTCAAGGCTCACCATCTTGAATAGTTGGTTGCTATTGTCTTTTGCAACTCGGTAAATGTTTTTCAAAGGTACCTTCAATTTGAAGATATCTTGACTCATCAACTTTATTTTGTTTTTTCCGAGAAATATTTTGTGTATTCAGCTTTTAGATTTTGTATTTCATAAAACCTTCTCCAGAATAAACGCTTCATATTGTAATTACGTTTAAGAAAGTGAAAATTTTTTGTAAAATGATTATTTTAATTTAGTTAAAATATACATGTGTTAAATATTAAAAGGGGAAAAATTCGAGTCTATTCTATCATTTTGGTTAGTATAGATTAAAGTTATTTTATAAGGGTAAAATAATATTGAAAACCTATATTATTATGGTAAATATACAATGGCCAATTGTATTATTAGGGTAAATATCTTATATTATTTTGGTAAATACCCCGTTAATATATGAAAATACTGTTTTTCGAGATAGATACTCTAAAAAAGAGTTTTAAGTGAAAAGAAAGGTGAATTACGTCTTA
>JJOG01004057.1:0-21182 GCA_000715275.1 Gyrodactylus salaris
GAGTTAAATCAATGAATTTTCCACTACTAATAAGCTCAATATTTTACATATTTAGTTTAAATTTTTTTTAAATACCAGATCAAGATTTTTACAAATTTCATATTTTGATATTTTTCTTGTTTAGTCGAGTGAAAATTTTGAATTCATATCAAAACCTATTATGAGCTGGGGATATTTTCCCCTCCAGCTGATAGGATTATAATTGACTATTCTCATGGCCTTATTTCAAAGAAATATGTTTTTGACAAAAAGCCATCAACGGACCAGCTAATTGCCTTCTTTTCAAGGTTCAACGCCACGTGGAAACCATTGAGAAACTCAAAAAGGAGATCCTCCTCAAGACCGATCAACAGACAATTCCAGACTCAACTCTGATCGAGGATCACTCGCAGGGCTCCGAGCACAGCTGTAGTTCGACCTCTTCAAGCATTCTAATCCTCCAGTTGAAGGATCGGATTCTCGAGTTGGAAAAAGAGGTAGGCATCGATTTTTTCGCTAATTAAAATTTCATTTAAAAATCTCTCCTACTTCATCGTAATTTCAATTTTTCTCGATGAATCATTGTTCAGTGTTGTTCAAATATTTTTGCTCTTTCTTTCTCAATTTGAGCACGTCCAGTGTGTTTTCATACCAAGTCTACATTTGGTGTACGATTGACAGAGATAAAAAAAGCTTGTGATGGCTTTAAAATCATATTCACCTCTTCAGCAAGTTGTATGCTTACGAATTGATTTTTCTCAATGATTTTTTCTATTTGCTTCGAAAAGGAGAAACCACCTTTGCTTGTGTTGCTCTTGGTTCTCCAGAACTTGCCTTCTGGTCAATAGTTTGCAGCTAATTCTCACGTCATTGCAAGGCATCTTCGCCCATGAGATCTTTTCTGGGGGAAATCACTCTGATAAATTAATGCACATTCACTATAGAGAGAAGACTTATTGGCGCAGCTCGAAGACCATGGTGTCAATTGCCAAGGGTGCCAGACCAAGATATCCCCAAGGTCAGCCAAGGACGATGCAATGTCCCTCTCAAGCGTCAACGCCAATCTCTTGGCGTCACTCGCCAACATGGACGCCGAGATGAAGACGGCCGTAGGGGACCTGGAGTGTGAGAGGGACAAGTGCACTAATCTCCACGAGTACATGCTTCATTGTCAAGGTAATTCTTGTAAATAACTGAAATGCCGCTAATTCGATGTAATCAAAGAGGGAATAACGATTTGTTTTACCTTTTGGACTAATTAAATTTCGGACCCTTATCTCTCTCTCTCTCTCTCTCTCTCCTAAAAAACCTGAAGACAGGTTTCACAAGATGACACTTGATAAGATATCAGTTAGAAGCGTTGCATGTGTAAAGTTGCTTTCTTGTAATGAATTAATGAGCGATTTTGGACAAGCAATATGTTTGTACTTTGATGTGAAAAAAGAGAGAAATTATTTATAAAAGAACTAAATATCGACAAATAATAGAATTGACCTTTTGATGAATAAAAAAACGCTTCACCTCATTAAAAAATTACAAAATTAGAGGTGAAAAAGTAGATTATTTTTTTCAAATATAAAAAAATCCTCTGGTATATTCTATGAGGGAGATTTTAAGGTGAAGTCTGTAGACCTTGTGCTTGTTATAAGCACTTTTCTATGTGGAGGGTGAAAGGTTAAAACCTATCACTGATATGTCTCACCCTTTGTGACGCACAAACATTGACTATTCACATCTCTCGAAATACATTTGCTTGAAGAAAATGAATGCCAAGTCTGAAAATGTATTAATGAATATTACATTCTGATAACTTTTGATGTCTTGATAAAAATTTTATATAAATCCTTAGACGAAGTTCGTCAACTGACTGAAATGTATGAAACCCTGAAGGATGAAAAGAAGGCGCTTTTCGTTGACTTTGAGGGCCTCCGCAGATTGCACAACCAGCTCTCAATAGACTACGAGTTGTGCAATGAACAGCTGACCGAGAGCCGGTTCAATCTCAGGAAGTCCAAGCTGGAAGTCTCCGCGCTGAGAGACGAAATCTGCTGCCTCAATGAGAAACTCCAACTTGCCGGCCAGAATAACAACGGTTAGCTTCTCATTCTACGGCCTTAAAAAAGTTTTAAGAATTCTTAATTTAAAGTTAATTTTGACATTCTGAGTGATTTCTGTTTTTTCAAAATTCCTTGGATTTCAAACTTTCTGCTTCGGCAAAAAAAGTTTTAGTAACTCGGTACCCTAACCCTCTAGAAATATTTTTCTTCTTTTTTTCGATTATCTGGACATTTCTCAGTAACCACACAAGGCTTCAATCAAACAGAAAACATATGCATTTGGTCGTTATAAGACTATCAACATTTGAAATAAGTCAAACTCAGATACTGTGATTTTAGATCTGATGTGAAAGATTAACAGCGCAATCATGGTAACTCTTTTTGGGCGTACACCCCTAAGGAGAGATGGCTCCACATTTCTGTCGTGACTGTTTTAGGGATGGATAGGGTACACCCCTCTTCCTGTAAGACTATCGCCCTTCTCAACTGGTAGCACGAAGTATGAAAACCTCCCTTAAAAATAATCTTCTGAATGAAACAATGTGCAAGTATAAAGGATCTATATATGATTTTAACGATCCACAATTGAACTTGGAGTAGGGAATGAATGTACAAATTAAATCCTACTCTAGAGTTGTTAACGCCCAAAACAGTATTGCCTTTCATGAAAACAATTTATTGTCAGGTGAAATTAACAGCTTTTCTGATCATGGATAACTCATGAACCTCGAGGATTAAAGAGATCATTTAATACAAGCAGGGTTGTATGAGAAATAATCAGTGATTACTACGTATACCAGAAATATGGACTGTTACTTTAAAAATATTGCCGATTTTTCAGCTGATAAGGCTCCATTTTGAAGTTTGAAAAGGCTTGAAAAATGATATTTTTAATTACGCATAAATCATTACGAATATCATTTCGATCGGAAGATAATTCTCTCTAGTTTAAGCCTAGTTCAAAATGATCTCAGGTCAAGAGTGATCTTGAAGTCTGAACTATCGATCTTGAAAAAAATACTCTAGAAGGGTTGAGGACTGGATCACATTACTCATCCCAGACAGCGTTATGTAATCTATATTAGTTTTCAAGATCTAATCTCTTCTCCTCAATCAAGGATCCACAGTGGATTGCTGGAGAGCAAAGTTCTACGAAGCGGACCAGCTGTGCAATGAGTTGCGGGCCAAAATCGAGTCAATCTCGAGCAGTGATAGAAAAACGGCCTCAGTGACTCAGGCGAGAAGCCAGGTCGTAGATGAGGAGATCAATCTTCTCAAGACAAGAAATAATGTGAATGTTCATCCTTTTTAGTCGAAAGAGATAGTCTTAAATTGTAATCTTCAATCTAGACCCTTAAGACGTACAACGCTGATCTGGAAGATGAAAACCGCCGTTTGTGTAATCGGCTAGACAGTCTGAAGAGTTACAATTCCTTGAAACTACTCAACGACTTTGACGATGAAATCGGACTGAGGTGAGATTAGCCAAATGACTCCTCTATTCTTTTGTGAAGCCTTCATTTTGTATTTTTGCAGGGAACGCCTCTTGTTATTGCAGAAACAGAAGGAAAAGCTTGAAGACAAGTTCTCCGAGAAGTCCCGCCGCTTTCAGTGCTCAGCTAAAAAGTGAGTCAACCCTTTGAGAATTTCACTCAGAAATATGCTATCATTATAAATGTATGTACCCGAACCTTTTTTTGCTGTTTGAATTGATATTAATGTCTCGATCATTTCCTTGCAGTCTTTCTAACTTTGAATACGGAAATATTCATTGAATCTTTTACATATTCACTGCTGTGTTCTTCTCCCCAAAGTTCATCACCTTCCATATTTTACTGTTTGCAGACGCCAAAATATAGACAGATACCAATCCAGGAATAAATTTCGTTTTCACTAATCAAAGCATTTTTTTGAATCGCTAGTCTCCATGTACGAGTTTGAGTATTTTGCTACATCTCTGATCATACTTTGGCTTATAAAAAGTCCGAAGAAATCAAGATGATCGACAGAATTCTTCGAAATCTTATTGAGACCAAGAATGAATCTGCAAATTTCGGTTTTTTTTTCTTTGACTCGTTCCTGCAATAGACATAATTTCCACACTTTGATAAATAAGTAGTTTGATTTTCGATAAAGGAAATATCGAGATCTTCATCATCGCTCTCAGCATCATGCCTCGGAGCAGGAATAAGAATATCAATCTCAGATTCCACGTCACTCTCATGATCACTTTCTTGTATTGTTGAGAAAAAGTTAGCCGAGAAGGTATTGGAAGATACGACTTGACTTGACATTTGACTTGATTTATGATAACTCTTTATAAGGAAAAAGATTCATCCTTATACCTATTAAGGCTCGGAAAATATGACCTACTGAATTTTACATGGGGTGTAAAACACCATCGGGTGAGGATTAAAAATGAAAAAATCTGAATGCAAGCAATTCTCTGTATAACATTATCGTTACACCTCACTAGAAGGCTCATAACTCCGACAAGAGAAGTGATAGGAATATTAGAACTGCCAGTATCTAATTAAGGAATTGTTAAGCTTTCCAATGATATCACCTTTGCACCTCAATAACATTAAGTTTCGAAAATACAGCTGTTTGAAATTACATGCAAAGTTAAAAAATATTTTGTAACTCAGATTTCGGAGGAATTTGACTCAATCTGGTACCTTTTTTGGTCGCCTTAATAATAATTGAACAGTGTACCTAGGCTAAATTGCCCCCAGAGGCTCTGTGTACTTTGAACCTTTATTCCTCATTGAAATTGAACACTATGAACCTATAACAACAAAAACCCAATAATGTTATTTGTGGGATAGAAATTTTAGAGGTGCAAAGTTTACAATGTGGGATTCTCCCCACAAAAAGTGTGTTTGCGTGATCTTCTCTTTTAAGGATAATCATCAAGCACGCACGCCTGTACCTTGAAAGAAGATTTTTAATGATTACTGTTATTTATAAAGGAATACATTTCTCTAATTATTCCCAACTCTCTCTTAGGCCGAACACGATTGTCAATTTTGTGAAAAAAGCAAAGGATTCCATTAAAAACTTTGTAAGTAATCTCATTTCATTTACTTGTGAGTAGATGATATTTCTAAATTCAGAAATTAATATTTTACTGATTTAATATTTTTCCGAAGAA
Source organism: Gyrodactylus salaris (assembly GCA_000715275.1). NCBI lineage: Eukaryota > Metazoa > Platyhelminthes > Monogenea > Gyrodactylidea > Gyrodactylidae > Gyrodactylus > Gyrodactylus salaris. The sequence continues at coordinate 5,191 of JJOG01004057.1, forward strand.
CTAAGGTTTCTGAGATATTATAGAAGCCATATCTTATTTCAATATTGGTGCAATAATATTATTTGTTAGTGTGACTACTTGTAAGTAGAAAAGGTTCGAAACCTTGATTTTATTCCCATACATGTTGTTCGTAAAGAATTCTTGGATTAAATATTCTCTGCAAGTCAACAAATCAACTCAGACTTGTGTGTTTTAAACGCTCTGCGCTGATTGTATCAATAATGTACACATATTTTATTTCAGAAGGGTCCCGTATATTATGATTCAAATTCAAACAACAGCAGTAAGTGACCCATTTCCTCTATGATTCCAGTGTTTAACCCTCCTCAACACAAGTGTCCCCTCATTTTAACACAACTGTTGTCTCACCTTTAGAGACAGTCTTTATGTTACCTCGCACCCCACTTTAAAATCTCGCTGTTTGTAGCTAAACCAATTAAATCTCTCATTAGCTATCTATTACGAGGGTGAAGCTTCCTGGCACATTGACTCAGTGCCCATCTGTCCTAATGAGCTAGGCGAGAATACTGATTTCGATGATCTAGTTACGATTGCGAAACACACCTCTGACATCAACTCTTGTGAGTCACCCTCCTTTGAAGGGAAATCAAGGGTAAAATCACAAAAATACTTGGCACAATGAAGCCGAAAGTGATGAATCACTCCGAGGATCTCTTTCGGTCAGGGCTCATCAGTACAATTAGGTCTAGCTGACAACTAAAATTGAATCTAAATCTGCTGAAACAACTCGATGGACAGAATTCAAATCAAAAATTTGAATTGTAGCATCCAATATTTATACTTTATCTCAAAAGTCTGCAATTAAAGCATTTCTCAACAAGTTTCCACTGATAATTTGTTTTGTGTCCTTCCTGTGCAAAATTGTTCATAAAAACTAGAAATTATCTAAAATTATACATTCAAAGATGAGTGTCAATTTAAACAACAAAAATTATAAAATTTCATCGAATTGATTAATTAAATAGTGAAGCGAATTGTTGAAATTGTCAGTTTCTGTCAGTTCTGTCTCTCTCTCTTTAAAGCCTTTATAAAGACTGTTTTCTCCTTGTTCAAGAAAATATGAGGTTCATGAGGATATAGTGGGATGCATTGAATTTGTTTGAATAAATATCTAAAAACTATATAATAGAGGGTATTTGAGGAAGTATTGAAGAATTGTGTTTTTCAAGATTGTTCAAATTTGTTACAAATTATAATTAAAACATAACACAGTTTGAAAAGCGTTTTTCGTTCTAAATTTATAAATTTTAAAACCCTGTCGACAATTCGCTTCACTATATTTAAATTTGCTATTTTTCTCATTAGTAGACTTTCAAATGCTTTCTCTTTCACGCTTTCTTTCATCCAAGAATGACTTAATTAAACTTTAAATGTTATTTTCATGAATACCAACTTAATATTATCAAGTCCTCATACTTAGTATCCTACTTTTCAATTAAACTGATTTTAATTAATCTATATAAACATATATTTTGTTTTAAACAATTCAAATTTTAGAATTTTTAGGAAAGTTTATTCAGGACTCAATGTTAGATAAGAAATGAGTTGAATATATAATTAAGAATTTTTTATAGACATAATGCTACAGTTGTTGAAAATTGAAAATATCATCAGTCCTATTGTAATATGCTCAATTTATTCTTATTGGAGCTTGCTCTTCAGTGTCAGCTCTATTTGTGACTTCATTCACAAGAATGGAGTTTAATCTTTAGTTCATAGATCATAGGTATTGATCGACTTTTCAAGTTCAGTTAGAAGAGTTCAATTTTATCAAATTTTGGCACATGCCTTCTGTTTTCTTGAATTACGATTTAATAGACGTAAGTAACGTCGCAGGAATGTTTTGGGGTGGCCCCAACTTGATGTCATCAAAGTTCTGACCCTCATATTAATATTCCCTAGGCAGTGAAGCGGAATCCTTCACGACCAACCAGCGAAGAGACCAACGGCCCATTCTCCAGCGCTCCAAGTCAACAGTCACCGCTTCAGCAATTCCAACTTCAGACTCCACTGACACAGTGCGGGCCGCCGCCAGAGTCCCTCCCATCAACCACAGGGCCTTCTACAACACCTTCATCAGCCCGAATAACTTCTCCAGCGACTATTCCCTGCAACAGACCTACGAGTACGCGATTGAGAACAAGATCTGCCACAACCCAAAGGCAATGACGAGGGACTCGATCGAGGAATCCATCGCATTCATCAAGAGTCTGAATGTTGAGAGCCCGCCAAAGGTGCCGCAAAGGACCACATCGCAGAGGGCTTGTTATGACCGGAGGATCTATCTTGATGAGTCATCCAACTCGCTGCCTGTTACAGATAGGTCGGAGAAGAAGATTGACGTCTTGAAGATTCAGAGAAATATGATTCAAAGAAGGGGTGAGATCTAAACTCTTTCTTCTCCTACCTTTTAATCATTTATCTAAAAACATACCTACTCACAAGTAGGAATTAGTCGTTTTTACATAAAACTCCTGTTTCATTATTCAGCTAGAACAACAGGTCCACGGACTCTAACACAAATAACGTACTTTCAGAGTGGTAAGATTTGCAGAGAGAGATAAATATTAGAAATTCGCTGGCTTTTAGTTGTACATTTCATTTAATTAGCGCACATGTCATCAATCAACTCTCATTAAAGCTCTTTTATTCCCGCTAGAAAAGACAATAAAGAACTTTGCCGAGAAGGACGACGCCATCGACTCCGGCCTCGATAACAACGAGGTTATCGTGAGGAACTTTCTCAACAACGAGGAACTCATTGAGGTCGCCTCCTCGTCCAATGACGACTCCAATCAGAGCCCCTTCGATAACGGCCAGAGGAACAGAGGCTTCTCTGCTAGCAACCTCTTTTGTGAGAAGAGACCCTTGCCATTGTGAGTTTAGGTTACTTCAATGCTCCAAGACCCTCTATTTTTCATGGTCCACTGGTTTTTATGGAAGAATCAATTACTTTGCTTGGCGTGTGTGTTTTCTATGAGAGAATGTTTCAAAACGCACGCTAACATTTCTTTAAAAATTGGCAGTAAAATTTCCAAATAGTGGCGAAGTCGTTCGATCAAAATTATGACTTATATAGGGGGTCTCATTTTGTTAATTTTATCAAGCAGAATGGATTTTTATGTCATGCACAAAAAAGTATCATGATCAGGGCATCTAGAAAAGAATATGATGAACATTTAGGTAAGAGTGGAATATATTTTTGTGAATTAGCTAGAGAAAATTGATTTTCGTATAATTTTTTAAAAGAATATAATTTTTAAGAAAATGAAAAAATAAATTTGAGAAAATATTCCTAAAATAAAATAATATTTCTAATTTCCCTGGTCATGATTTCAGAAATCGATAATTGGATAATGATTCCTTCTCCTTATTCACTTAACGCACTGTTAACCATAAAAAGAGTGTAGAATTAACAAACATGGATTCAGAAGCATAAATGATTCTCAAGTGATCTTAATAAAGGTCCTTAAAAGACTTTACACTTATAAAATTTAAAATAAAATTTAATGAAAGAGATAATCTCAACAACGTGGGTAGAAAGCAAATAATAATGAAATTCGATACACTTTGATATAGATCTGAAATCTGTTAGAAATGAACCCTCATGAAAAGCTGTAGGAATTATTTACTGTAGATATTGATTTAAATAAAATTTGATGCTAAGTAATTTTCTGATCTAATTTTTGGATGAAAAAAACATGACGTGACCAAAAGAGAATAAACTATTCAAAATCTTTCTAGTCTATGCTTTTCTTTCCCCTCCAAAGTGAGTTCTTTCTCGGATTTTCTATCCAAAAATGATTACTAGGTTGAATTTGAAACTTCTCATTTCTCCTGAAGGCTAAACGCTGAGAAGGACGTTTCAATGCAGCACAAAAAGTCAATTTACCTCCTAGAATACGGCGACCTATGATCACAAGGTCCCAGATGCACGCCTGTGCTCTTTTCGGCAGTAAGAAACACGTTAATAAAGAAATGTTTGACTATTGTCTTTAGAGTTTATAATAATATACTTTTTCTTTAAAATGTTACCGTTAATTGTCACCCAAATACCCATCTAAATGTTGTACCTCTTTTATTTTTTTAAGATTTTTGTCCTCCCACTCTGAGAATGAACTTTAAGGGGATGTGAATTAATATGGTTCAAAATAGAATAAAAAATGTTTTTTTAAAAACAGATTTGCTTTGGTCAAAATTTTTGATTTTCCACTATTTTCTCTTTACTTTCCAGGCGGGTAAGTAAGACGATTAATCTTTCTCAAGTGGTCAAGCTCATCTTATTTGTAGCGATATTTGTTCACTCTCAGACTGCTAGAAGGTGTAATCGCTAAATATGAAAAAAAAATGAAAATCAATCTCTCATGCAAGTTCATATCTATGTTGAGAAATCACCTCCCCCCACTTCTCTTAATTTGATTCTTTCTGTTTGAGAAGATCAATATACACACAGTCAGTCTGTACTTCTCTACCATTGGCAAGTAAACATTGTTGCCATAGTAAAATATACCAATATTTTGTTTATACTAGCTTGAGAAACCTTTCTGAATCACAAAATAGTTAAATAAGTATATATCCTATTGAGAGATATGAGGCTACTTTTGGAAGAGCATTTTCTCTACCATGCATGATTGGTTGATAGTTAAGCCATTAAGAAGTTGAGGTGATCTTCAAGAATCTAACAAGAAAAGCGTGGAAAATCAAAGAAAAATATCTTTTTATGCTAGACACATTCAGGTCGACGAAATGGAATTCTGTAAAAGTTCTTTTTTGGAAAAACATGATCATCCGCCGACGGAACCCGGCCCTTACCATATTGGAGTTCCTCTTCCCCTTAATTGTCGCCCTCACGATGGCATTGATTAAGACGCAGAGCGCCGAGCAAGTCTATGAGAGCTGTCACATCGAAGCAGTCGCTCTGCCGAGTATGGGCGAACTGACGTATATGAGATCACTTTTTTGCAACTTTAACTACACCTGTCAGAAAACGGACACTGAGCCGGTCCTGCCATTTGGCGGATCGAATGACATTATCGCAGAACTGGCGGGATTTGCAGAGCAACTAAACACCATAAAATCCAACGAATCAAACACTTATGACACAACTAAACCTTTAGATCAGACTGTAGAGGATAAACTATTGTTTAGAGCCAAATTCATTACAATTTCAAATTTGGCTTTTGATCAGCTCCTGAAATCCACACCCAAGCCGTTGAAGGTTCAGGAAATCTACTCGAACGGATTCTTAACGCAATGCTCTCTCACTGGATTATCCTCCATCCTCTCATTACCGCCAGGTGGGTATGATTCATTGCTCAAATATGCTTGTGAGCTGAATCAACTATCAAGGCTCTTATTCATCTTTAACAGTCATTTCAAGAATCCTGAACTGCCCCAGATGCAGCTGCCATCGCTAAGTGGCTTCCTCGCCAAGCAAATGGAAAGCTATAAAAACTTTACTAGCGCAATGAATAACTTGGTCAAGGCTACTGAAACTCTTGAAAGACTCGAGTCGCTGAGTAGTCTGTCGACCTTCATTTGCGGCAACGAACCTAGTCAAAATGACATTGGTCGATTACTAAATGTGTATGTCATGTTCAACGAGGATAAGAAAAAGATTGTAGTCATGAGTTCGAAAATGATCAAATCTCAAGATTTACTAAGCAACCCAGATATTAGAGCCATCGATGAGGTAGATGGATCCAGTACGGTGAAGGAAAGTTCAGCTTGTGATTTCTTAAAGGGCTTTCTAAGTTCAGATAACTTTCGACCCTTTAGCAATAGAATAAACCAATTCTTCTCCGGCAAAGTAGTCTTTTATCCATCAACCCCTTTGACTATGAAGATTATGAAAAAGTCTGCTAATATATTCGAGAATCTCAATCGATTCTCAAAGCTGCTGAAGAATTGGGAAAACGGGCCTAATGAAAGGATTAGATACAACATTGAAAATGATCCTTTCTTCAAAGACTTCAGGAGATATCTCCTTTTATGTTACAATCTGAATAAAAACTGTCAGATTTTGTACGATTTCTTAGTTCTGGAAAAGAAGGATAACTCCACTCACTACACTGATGTTCTGAGTGCAATCACAAATGCAACTAAGTCAGTTGGTGGATTCTTCCTGGATTGTATCACCTACAAGAATAGGTACTTTGGTGTGACCAATGAGACGTTATTTGAAGAACTCATGAAACCGAAATATAGAAATCTCTTTGGTGTAAGATTTGATGATTTGCCGGAAGAAGAATTGTCGAGCCCCATCCGTCTAACTAGTCCGCAGTTCACAATCAGTTATCGTTATGACTCTCAAAAGATTGACACCACGACCAATTTCAAAGTCCTCGATCGTGTTTGGTCCCAAAGACCAAGAAGAGCCCCCTCTGACTCAGTCAAATATTTAACCTCCGGTCTGTTGGACCTTCAAGATTCCATTGAGAGGAGTATTATTTCAATTTTGACCGACTTGAAGCTCCCCTCGGAGATGGTCGAGCCGACAGCTAAAGATCTCTTGAGCGACGCCTTTATCGGCAGCGATGTCCGCATTATGCCGACCGACTGCTATCAGGATGACCCTGTCTACAACCAACTCTTGAACATAATGCCAATGCTTTTGGTCCTCAGTTGGATTCTCATGGTCATCAACATTGCAAAGAACCTTGTGGTCGAGAAAGAGATTGGCTTCAAAGAGTTTTCACGAGTAATGGGCCTAAAGAATGTTTTCTACACAATAAGCTGGTTCCTGACCTTTTTCGTATCGGTCCTAACCATATCCCTGATCATCTCATTGTGCCTGAGTCTCAATGGAGTTTTCAGAATGGAATCCTTCCCCGTCTTTCTGTTCACCAACATCTCCTACGGTCTCGCGGTCTGTATGCAGACCTTTTTCCTTTCAAACTTTTTCCGCAGTTCCAACATTGCATCTGTAATGCTGGGTATCATGTACATACTGATGTTCTTGCCTTTTCAAATAATGACCCGTGGATATGATCTCAACTACTCACTGGCTATGCTCACGTTTCTAATACCGCAGATTCCCTACTCTTTCGCCTTGCAGTACTTTTTGAATTTTGAAATTATCAAGAAGCCAATCACGCTGAGTAAGGTTAACGATTACCAGAGGCTCATTTCGGAAATTCAGCCGGACAGTGCCCTGTTGATGTTGAACGTTGATGTTCTAGTGTACATACTGCTTCATCTCTATTTGCAGGAGATATTTCCAGGTAAATTCGGAATCGGTCAGCCCTTCTACTATCCCTTCCTGCCGTCCTATTGGCGGAGGAAGCCCAAAGCTGAGGGTCTCAAGTCGTCACTTCACCCTCTAGAATATGACGAAGTGAAGATTATCAGCGGTGAAGAGAGGTTCTTTGAAAGGGACCAGAGCGATTTCGAAGTAGGTGTTGAGATTAGAAACCTCACCAAGGTGTACAACAAAAGGTTTGGGCCTGTCGTGAACAACTTGTCCCTGCAGTTCTTCAAGAACCAGGTGACTTCCTTCCTTGGGCACAACGGTGCTGGTAAGACAACGATATTGTCCATCTTGATCGGCCTCTATCGGCCCACCTCGGGGTCAGCCTTCATCGATGGTCACGATATAGCGCTGGACAAAAAGAATGCTCGTGCCCGCCTTGGTTTCTGCCCTCAGCATAATATCCTTGTGCCCAATCTGACAGTGAAAGAACACATACTCCTTTTCGGAATGATCAAAGGCATGACATTTGCTGAGGCCGAGATAGAGGCGGATAGATTCGTTAAGATACTCGGTTTCTCTACAAAGATTAACGAGCTCGCTAAAAATCTGTCGGGCGGACAAAAGCGAAAGCTCTGTGTCTCTCTGTCCTTCCTTGGAGGGACAAAGGTCATTATTCTTGACGAACCGACCGCCGGCGTCGACCCCTACTCTCGAAGGTCCATCTGGGACTTGATATTCTCGATGAAGAAGGACAGGACAATCATCTTGACGACCCATCACATGGACGAAGCCGAAGTGCTCGGTGATAGAATCGTGATCCTCTCCGAAGGCTCCGTACAGACCATTGGATCCCCAGTCTACCTCAAATCAAAATACAGCGATGGGTACAAGTTCTTGTTTAAGAGGAACCTCGAAATCTTTGGAAGTGACAAGGACTCACAAGACTCGAGTACCGATAGGCTCTTGAAGTTTATTGAGAAGAAGGTTCCTAAGGCTTACATTGACGAGAATCACCCAAGTCAGGTGATAATCAGCATTCCGCCCGATTGCATCCGCACAAAAGAGTTTCCAGAGATGATTGAAAGTCTCGAGGACAAGGAGAATCTGGATATGATCGGCTTTAGTGATTACTTTGTGTCAGACTTCTCCCTAGAGGACATATTCCTAAAGGTCGCTCGGGACCCCTCTAATAAAAAGACTCCGAATAAAGTTAAACTCTACCGGAAGATATTGAACACCCTGCATATCAAAAGGAAGAGGTCGACTAACGAGGAACCGATAGAGGAGACATTATTTGACTTTGTCAAAGTCACCGGCTTCCTCTTCTACACGGCTCAATTCAGAGTGATGATGCTCAGAAGGTTTAAGCACTTTTTGCGTAATAAAAAGGGCTGGCTCATTGAAATTCTAATGCCGCTGACTCTTGTTTTGTTCGCGGTCCTCATGGATAGGTTCATCACAAAAGTTGTCGTCCAGCCAAAGATGAATATGAACGAATGGCAGATGGCGAGGAACTTTGAGAACCCTGTCCTCAAGACCTTTTACGCCGATAGGAACTTTACTCAGAAGGACGATTTAGTTCATGAAATATCAAAGACCTACAAGGATCTGATACAAGGCAAATACGCCTGGTCTGACACAAAGTGCTTCCAGACAGCCTTGGGCACTGACTTCCAGCCGAAAAAGTTCGACTTTTGCATGGTCAACGAGTCCCCGGGTTGGCAAATAGCGCCCAATGAGCCAGCCAATCTCACTTGCAAATGTGATCCGCGAGGAATCTCGTCGTGCTCTGAACGCTTCTTCACCAAAAGCATTCCCAGGCGATACTTGAAGTCGTACAACGAACTCTACGACCTGACCGGTTACAATACAGAAGAGCTGCTAAAGTCAGTCAGCGAAACAGACTACTTGAACATGTTCGGGGGGATAGAGTTTCAAAGGGACTCAAACATCTCAATAACAATCGCCTTGAAAGAGTTTCTCAGCAAGAAGAATAACATCGCCAACGACTTGCTCTCCAGGCTGAGTTCCGTTGGCAATGTCACTGACGAGTATTGGTACAACCTCGGGAACGCCTTTCGTATCATCATGCCGCCCGCCAAATGGATGCGCGTCTACTTCAATAATAAGGGGTATCCAGCTAGCACAGCCTATCTCAACAAGTTTCACAATCTTCAGCTAAAGAGTTTTGTCAAGGCTGATCAGGTCTTGAGTGAAAAGTTTCCCCACTCGAGGTTCCTACCGAAAGCGGAGTCAAGCTCCCTATTCGGCATCACAAACTTCCTCCATCCAATGGACCTCCCGTCTACCAGTGACAAGAACAATAATGCCATCTATTTGGAATTAACTTTGGTCATCTTCATAATTATCGCGTTCTCATTCATGCCGGCCAACTTTGTCGTCTATCTGGTGAACGAACGAATCACGTATACGAAGCAACTGCAGATCATATCCGGCCTCAATAGGAACATTTACTGGCTGGCCACGTGGGTCTGGGACTGCCTGAATTACTACATCACAATGCTCCTCGTGATTGCGCTTTTCTTTATCGTCAACAAGGAGATCTACATTTCCCAAATGAACCTCGGATCCTTTCTCATCATCCTGATCCTATTCGGCCCTTCGGTCATTCTCTTAATGTACCCGGCCAGTTTCTTCTTCAAGACCCCTTCTTCCGCTTTTGTCTCACTACTGATGATCAACTTGGTCATCGGCAGTGTCTGCACTGTTACGACGTTTATAATTGAAAATTTGAACTCTGTCAGTTCATGGCTGGTCAAGTTCAACGGATATCTCGATATGGCCTTTTTGATTTTCCCGCAATATTGCCTAGGGAAGGGCTTGTTGAATATGGCTAGAAGGTACTTCCTCTCAAGTCTAATCTCTCCCGGGACATATAATCAATATGAAATGGATAGATCTGGGAAATTCATTCTCGCCCTTGTGCTACAAATCGTAGTGTTTTTTGTTTTTATCATCTTGCTGGAAAATGGTTTCTTTTGGGAGCGACTCAAACGGCTTTGTTGCAAGTGCTCTTTTGTGAGGGACAAGGAGCAAAGGGAGGTGCGGACAACACCTCTCAATGACGATGTACTGCAAGAGGCAGAACGCGTGAAAGAAGTTAGTTTAGCAAACGAGATTTGAGAATTACGATAGAATTTCTTACTCTCTGATTTTTTCTAAGTGTTCTAATCTCGTCAAGAGCATTTTGATTGATAATCAGAGATTTTCTTTCAGGTTATTAAATAAAACATAAAACAAGAAGGATTTTCATTGGCCAATAAGTTTGCATGGGATTATTTTTTTCCAAATTCAAGACAAGCCAAATTACAGCCAAAAATATCATATTTCAACCTCTTCTCTTGAATTTAGCTCAACTCAGATCCGAGTTCAATAAACTCTGATGCCGTACGTGTCACAGATCTTTACAAGCGTTTCCGGTACAAAAAGGTCCCCGCAGTGAATCGACTCACTTTTTCCGTGAGAAAAGGGGAATGCTTCGGCCTTCTCGGCGTGAACGGCGCTGGAAAGTCGACCACCTTCAAGATGATTACATCGATTGAGAGGATGAACTCAGGTTAGCAAAAGTCTTTAAAGAAAATCCGAGTACCTACTTCTAAGTAGTGTCAAGTTTATTTTTTGAAAAGAGTTATATTCTCTAGCACGAGTACAAGTACTGAATAACTTTTTTATGCTACAGTGGTTTTTTATATCATTGATTGAGGTAAATCAATTAAAAAAATTTTTAGGTGAAATTCTCCTGAATGGCTTCAGTATCAAATCGGACCTTCCGTCTGCTCTTAGATCCATCAGCTATTGTCCCCAGTTCGACGCCATTCACCAGAAACTCACTTGCAAGGAGAACCTTCGTCTCTTTGGCACTCTCAGAGGCATCCCCAAGGCCTATCTCGAGAAGGTCGTCGGCATGGCCATTTTCAAGATGGGCCTCATGTACCACGCGGACAAGCTTGCCTGTGACCTTTCCGGTGGGAACCGTCGTAAGCTCTCCACTGCGGTGGCCATTCTCAGCGACCCCAAGGTCATCCTTCTAGATGAGCCCACCGCCGGCATGGACCCGGTCGCTAAGCGCTTCCTCTGGGACCAGATCAGAGAACTCACTGCCCAAAATAGATCAGTGATCTTGACCTCTCATTCGATGGAGGAGTGTGAGACTCTCTGCGACCGCCTCGGAATCATGGTCGAAGGACAGTTCAAGTGCTTTGGGACTGTGAAAGAACTCAAGGAGCGCTATGGGTACGGCTACCTCGTCGATATCCGCGTCAACGACCAGTACAAGGGTCGGAATCAATTGTTCAACGAGGTTATGCTTAAACAGTTCAACGAACGCTTCGACTTTCTCGAAGACCACAGCACTGTCCTCAAGTACCAATTCAGAGACAGTATAAAACTCTCGGAGATCTTCATTGGTCTTGAGGTTTTATCAGCTACCGGTGCTGCTGTATCCTATTCAGTATTTCAGTCAACTCTGGATCATGCCTTTATAAACTTTTCAAAGAGGCAAGTCCACGAAAATGAAGACGAACAGATGGAACGGCTGTAGAGACACAATTAGACGCTTATGATTATAAGTGACTTGCATTAATAATTTAATAGATTCATCTCAGAAAACATGATAACATGTTAGTTCATGAATTATTTTGTGTAAAAAACTGTGCAAAAAACACACACAGGATAATGCTATTTTTATTGAACGATTCAAGGGTTATATTTATCAAGAATAATTCACTATAAACCTCTCTGAATTATCAGCCAGCAACGAATCTGGATTGTGCCCTGCAACAGCCAACAGACCTAAGGTCAGCAAACTCAGCAAATAACAGGCAGCGTACTTAACAGGCGAAATGATTTTTTATTACACAATTTTTGAATTGAGTTATTAAGAGTAATTAAGTTGTGGTTGGTAGAAAAACTGCATATACAAATTCCACAACGTGTCTCAGAATGCTTCTCCAAAGTGAGGTGGAATTGTCACGAGGCGTCAAGTTGCAGAACGAGAACGTGATCGGGTTCTGCTACGTGAGCGCCGTCTGTAGCCGCGGTTTGATCTAGATCGAGAGCGTGATTTCGATCTACTGTCGGAACGCGATCGTGAGTAGGATCGACGTCTTGATTTATGACTTCTGTCATCCCTTTTGGAACTGCTGCAGAAATAAGTTTATTAGTCTCAATAGTTTTTTCTGTTTTACAGAATACCGCTCAACTTAAGTCTCCTAATTCCATAAGAAAAAGGATGAATCAAGTAAAAATCAAAATTACCTTTTGCTCTCTCCGTTAGGGCGGCCATATTTGGCGAATTGCACGCGAATGTCTCTGCCGTCAAATTCGCGCCCGTCCAGATAGTGAATGGCGTCATCAGCGTCACGTTGCTCGTAGTATCTGACGAATGCAAAGCCTCTACTCTCGTGGGAGTGCGGGTCGCGAGGAATGTAAATGTCGCCAATCTGACCATACTTGCCAAAGACACGCTTCAATCTTTCAACTGATGTACGATATGGGAGATTGTCCACTTTTAATGAATACATGTCATCTATTCTAGGTGGACCGGATCGGTCAGCTTCACCCCTTCTTGACATTTTGCAATAGTTTGAATTTGGTTGTTTTTTCAAACCAAGGTTTATTCATAAAATTTTACTTTTTACTACTTTTAATCAATTCTCAATTTCAAATGTAATATTCAACAAGTTTTTATTATTTTAAGTTTTAATTTATCATTTTAAATGGGCAAAGCTACTACTTTAGGTGGCAATTTATAAATAATTCGGATTAAAAAGGGATAGAAAGCAACTTCCCCTCTGTCTAAGACCTTGTAATATTTTCGATGAAATTCGAATTATGCTCCCATTAAAACCACTATTTAAAATTTCCCTTTTCTCCTCTTTTAATATATTCAAATATTAGATATTCAATTCAAAATAATATTTGCACTATTACGTTGTTTAATTGATTTCATCGGCACTAAATCTACTATTAGATACATCATCTCGAACTATCTATCTAAAGTATGACAAGAAGACAACCGATTATTACATTAAATTCTGCCATCATCTCTCAATCATCATCACAAGGTAGATTATGAATCTGGATCGACACCTCTCAATAAAACGTGGTCTTCATGAGAACCTGACCTTTACCAAGGCGCAAATCAATGAATTACTCAACAAGTGCGTGGACAAGTACGAAGTCAAGGCAGTGGATTATTTTGACCTCAAAGACGACCCCCTCTTCAAGCAGAATCCCTCAATATTCAAGCATTCCTTCATACCTTGCGGCAATTCCAGGTAAGTCTATCCCTTTAAGTGTTAAATTGCACTCTTGTTAGCATTTCGAAAAGGTTGAGCAGAATTTGAGTGAACATAAGGTTTATTTGCTCTAATTTAAAGTTTATTTCAAAATATTTGCACAACTGATATTCTGACTTTTATCTTGATTGCAAAAATATCTGGCCTTATATTTTTGCAGCCCTGTGTACAAGGTACTCTTGTCGCTGTATTTTTGTAAATACCAGTTTATTGATTTATTTCCTTTATTTGAGAATTCCTTTCCCCTTCTTCTTACCGCTAAATAAGATTGGGGTAATCGCTGATTTTATCATCACCAGACTTCCAATCCTTCCATTCTATTTATAATTTCTTCTTTCGATACTTCATCTCAAGAATTTCTCATCTCTGCTCCATTAAAATCAAAGCCCAAATATTTACATCCCATTCTACCATTTCATTTGATATTCTTCTCAGACGTGGGATTAAGAAATAGCAATTTCAGGTGGGATTTATCGAACCTTTTATCTACTTGTGAGTAAATACATTTAAAACAAGAAAATAAAGTGTCTACTCCCCAGAATCATTGGTGTAAATTATTATTTTGTCATGTCCTAGGTTTTTGCACGAAAATTGTAAAATTAAAACTCTAAAATCAAAATCATGATGTTAAATTACATAAAATGATGCATCCCTTTTTGAACCTCGTTACATGTAAATTACAAATCGCAAGGAAACCCTCCAAAAAGTAGGTATCTAGTCAAAATAAATACACTCTTGCATTCAATACAGAGGCCATTGGGTTATACTAAAACATTATATGCCGTTAATAAACAGTGCATTACTCTTTTTAATGAGTTAAAATTAAAGATTGCATAGTACACATTGATATGTTTTTGGCGAGTACTTGAATTTGGTTGGCATTGAGTCTAGACTTGATGAAGGATCCATACTTTAGATCTTGTCTGTTTCTGAAATTTTAGTTCCGAATCCAAACCTCCTAAAAAAACTAAATTTTGAGAAAATTCATCAATTTTTTTTCTTAAATCTCAAATACAATTTCGAATGTGAATTAGAAAAGTTATATCAGTTTCTAGATTTAATAAAATTCGAATTATTTTCGCGCGCAAATTTCAAACAGCTGTATTTTCAAAACCTAATATTATTGAGCTGCTGAAGTGATGTCATTTGAAAGCCCTACATTTCCTTAGTTAGTTGCTGGTAGTTTGGATTTTCTTTTTGTTGGTGTTATTTCAGGCTTTCGACCTAAGAGTCACAAACCAATTTCTCTGGGTGGTATTTTTAATCCGGGGATAAAATGCCACTCTCCAGATTAATAGTTGCCTACAGCGTATGGGTTTTGTGTGTAGCAGTTTGTGATTGATTTGTAGAGCCTCGTTGTAAATATTAAACCCATTTGTATTTCAATCATCCACACAGCAAACGTTGTTATGTTACATTTCTCTTGTAAATTTATAGACAGGATTTGTTCACAATTCCCAAGCATTTTAGATACAAGTTTATCGAATTTTATAATGTTTTAAGCTGCACCTCTGTTCCCGGAGTTGATGGTTTTAAGAACAAGATTAAATAATTGACGTTAAAGTGTTTTTTGCTATTTTTCTCGATCTAAAATCTATTCTTGATCTGGTACTTTAGAGCGCTGTTTTTTTGTAAGAAAAAAATCTCCACAAATTAGACTTGAGAATCCATTTCACGATCAATGGATCTCATATCAAAACTATTTTGCAAGAACAATCCCTTGTGAAATTCTTCAGAGAATTAATATCTCCCATTCCATTCCAGCATACGTAAGCATGAAGTCAAATCTGAGATTGCCAGTGATGACGGCTCCTTCAACTACGTCAATGTTACTCTGAATGTGGAGGAAATGAAGAATATCACCCACAAAAAAGGGTCAGTTAAACTTTGATGTATCAGAAAATCTGCAGTTTGTTAAAAAGGTCAAATCATGAGGAAAAATGAAGAATTTGTGGCAATTTTTTCAAGTCAAACTCCCAAAAAGGTCTTTCTGAAAAATACGTATTATTCATTTCCATTGAGAGTTTTTCAGGAATCCACCGATTCACCTTTTAGATCGCGCACAATCGTAATCTGGACATGATTTCACGAGGAACTGTGTATTAAACATTTATTCTAGGTGTTGTAATCAGGCCAAAACTTAAACCAGGATTTTCTCGACTATTTTTTTCTTCTTAGAATTGAGTTTCATAGCCGAGTCCAACTCTTTTCGGGTTCACATGTGGGGTTATAATGGGGGAGGAAGTTTTAGAAACTATTTACATAGTAAATTTGTTTCAAGGAGGGAGGAGACCGGAATCGAACCCACGCCATATGAGATATCATATTTATTGGACTTGGGGAACAATCCACTACACCATCCCTCCCAAAACTATCTAAAGATTTTGGGAGAGATGAGAGTAATATTTGGGAACTTCATGGAAAATTAATTTTCAAATCGGCCATTGTTTTGTTGTTCT
>JJOG01004059.1:0-11127 GCA_000715275.1 Gyrodactylus salaris
ATAAATATAATTAATTGGAAAAACATGTTAAACCACGTGAGAAATTTATTTTTCAAAAACAAAATTTATTTTTCAAAAAACAAAATGTTTTTAATCTCCAATTTGAATTTTTATTATAAACTCTACCCCGAATGAAATAAAACAGGTCGCTTTATGTGAAAGCCGTGTATAATAAAATCTTGTTATCAGAACAATGAAAGATCAATGGCCTACCTGAGACAAAAGACTTTAGTGCATAAAAAACATGTTTTTGTCTGCGTTACCAAGGCTTCTTAATTACTATTGTATAGCGCTAAAAAGAAGTTTTCAACAATACACCTTCATCGGATTTGCTATTCAGACGTTAAGGAGCCATTTTTACTACCGATTTAATTATGCTTGCTCCTCTATGAACGGTCTATTATGGCTGATCGGTGTTTTATTATAGCCAGAGAGAAAAGGATGTACTTTAAAAAATACTCCAAGATACAATGTAACAAAGAAAAGTGTATTCTTGGCACAGTATGAGATCATGAATGGTATTGATTCATATCTATAATTTCATATCATGTGCTCGATAAGATCAATAATTGCGATGAAGAACATTTTACATCTTTGACCCTAATTTTTTACTCGCCAGCCTTCTCATTAGTGAAGAGCTGATCTTCCGTTTGCCAAGGATCTATCCTACTTATTTATTTGTCGCCACCATTTCTCCTTGGATACGCAAAATATTTTTTCATTGAGATGAAATTATGCATTCTCATCATTAATACATGTGTCATTCTCAATGACTCATCAATCTTCTCGAAAGAGTTTACAAGTTTAGAAACTTTTTTATAAGAAAAATTTTATGACAATATTCAAAATAAGTATTTACAATAATTACTTGATTTTTGATCAAAAAACAGTGCAATTCGCCAGTGCAAGATACCAATGATAATTTTATATCTGCCATGGGAGGAATCGAACTCTCAACAGGTAGATTGGCAAGCCAATGCACTAGCCTCTGATCCAGACAAAAATCACCTGTCCTGATCTACTACTTGTTAGTAGGTAAACACTTTCAAAGGTCTTGCTGGACCAGCAATGCTGGTTATTAAAAGTTTATTCATAAAATATTCATTTTAAAATAAAAAAGTATTTTCGAAACCTTATATAATTGAGGTGCGAAAGTAATATCTTTCGAAAGTTTAAAAGCTCCTTAATTAATAACTGGTAGTTCGAATATTTCTTGTATCACTCCTCTTGTCGGAGTTATGAGCCTACTAGTGAGATGTAAAATAATGTTACTGTGGATGGTTAAAAAAATGAAATTGATCCAATTTTTCGTAAAAGAACCAAGGAACAGAGTATAATAATATGATTTCACTTAATAGTATTTTGGGGAAGATTCTGCACATAAAAGGGGCGCACTTGTACACCATTAAAGTGTAGGAAATTATTGAAAAATTTTCCCATAAAAAAACTCGCACACCCATTCCCTGCGACGAAGTACTTGAAGTTAATTAACAGAATAAAAGGCGTTCTACATTTAACTTGCTTGCACTTGAGAAAAAGGTAGATTGCATTCTCTGAGACAATAGGGAAATATCGCCAACATTGACTGCGAGACTTGCACTGTGCAAATGTAATACGATAGAGAGAGCTATCTGTAATTAACACACCCTAATCAAATTTGTTTATAATTTTATTAACTTCGAATTCAGATTTCATTGAGAGGGTATCCTTTCAAATTGTCATTTTTGAATAAATTTTGGACACGTGACTGAAAAGAAGGTTATTTATAAGTTTTTCTTGATATAGCCCCATAGAATTAGTGAATTAAAATGTTGAATACATGCAATTCTTATTTTTAACGGAGCTTTGTTCTAGAACCAAGCCGCTGGAGCTGCCACCTCTTGGGATGAGGTTGACAGAAGTCCTTGACACGTGAGGACTTTGTTAAGGCTACCAGAAAATTGCAAAATAGAATTGAAAAATTGCAAATTTATTTCAAAAAATTGTTTGTGAAATATATGAGGGAAACGCTTTCGTAATTTATAATTGGATTTCTTCTATTACAACTGTCAAGCCAAGTTGTTTCATGACATCATCTATGCTATTTGTTCTCCGTCTCAAAGAATTCCTTTTAGGATCTATGGACGACTTTCGATCATTAGATACGTATTTTTTTTGCACAAGATACAGTATAAATCTGAATTTAGAAGCATGCATGCAGAATACGCTGTTACATAACGACTCATTTCTATTTATGATTTGGAAATTGAGTGTTTCTTCAGACACTACAAAAAAAATTTATCATTTTCTTAAGGGTGGAAGAAACGATTATAAAGGCGATAATTACATATTTATCAGGATTCATGAGTATAAGAAAACAATGGATTTTTTTTTCTGCACGGTACGGAAAAATTGCAAATGCACCTTTTTTCCAGACACCCCTAAGAACTCTTGAGTTTATTTTTCTGGGTAAGAAAACAACTGCATCTGGTAGCTTTAGTCATTGAGCTCTATCGCATGGGCTCGGGACACGCTCGCAACCAGTTCTGACGTAAACAGTGCTACAGTTGAGAAGGGTGATCTGAGTCACATTGTAGAAGAAAAACGACACTTTAGACAACCAGTCCATTACAGAAGATCAATCTATTTTCTTTCACATGACCTATGTTAAATTGATTTCTTTCTTTTATTACGAGAGACTTTAAGTGAATTCTACCCAGCGCAAAAAATAATATTACATAATATACAATTGGATCAATATTATCTTGGATCTACAATGTAGAAACCAATTAGTAGTACACTGAACCTAGAATAACCTCGCGTTCTTACATCCATGAAAAAGCTATGGACTTATCTGGAGATCAGATCTTCAAACTTTAACATGTTCACTGAACATTGTTCAGTATTCATGGGATACGAAAAGAAGATTTGTTTGTTCAAGGATTCTCGAGCTAGGATTCAATCTAAAGGCCTTGGAATTTGAAACAACATGGGATCTCAAGGAATGTTCATATTTTGCACATTGCCACAGCGAATTTTGATAGGGGATCCATACTTGTCATAAAACAGACGTGCATATGAGGATTTGAAATGAATAATACATCATACACAGTTCCAGTTAAGGTGACACATGATGTCGTGTGAAAATTGACTTTAATCCAATATATATATAACGTTGCAATATAACATTGAAGAATACATGTTATATCAGATTGACCCTGATATTTTAAAGTATTTCATTGTTGTTCTGTGTGTGTCTCAGCAGAAATCAATATTCTCTCACATCAGCTCTTTCCTCGGAGATAATAACACTTCTAATACACTTTTACAGAAAATATCGTAACCAATTAAAACTTGATCTATTTTCGAGACATTCGAAATATTTGGCGCGCCTCTACCTCAATAATCTCTCATATTCTTCCCCAGACATCACTCAGCATAGCAAACACGTAGAAAACCATACATGACCCCACAAATTAGTAATATCTAAGCATTTTTTTATGATTATAGGACAAAGTTCATTCTTAAAAAGGTGTTAACTGAAAAAAAATGAAAATAAAACACTCTGCTTGGGTATATCAAACAAAGGAACTCCTACTTTTTCATCATTCGAAAATATATTTATTACTCCATAATATCCTGTGTTGATCTGAAAAGAAGGTTTCAGATAAAGAGGTTCGTTTATTGAAAATATTTACAATTCGATAAAAATTTCATTCAAAATATCTATCTCTTTCCAAAGAAAAAAAACATGTATAAATAAATTGTTTCATCTGTAATATAAGGTTATATATATGAAAAAGAATCTTCTCCTAGAGATTTTCCCTAAATTTAATTGTAAAAATTAATTTATAAAACTTTTCTCTCTTTGAAAGACTTTTAAGCATACTCTGGTGTGGATATCATGTCTTTATGAATGGGGCTCTTTCGGTTCGGGTTGATAAGGACAATCTTCCTTATAATTCCGCCAATTATAAAGGTTATCGTAATGAGGGCGAAGATGGCCAATGCAATCCATAGCCAAAATATTTCCACCTTCTTCGTGAAGTAAGACCCGGTCGGGGTATTCTCCTGGGCCTGCCTGTCTAGATGCGGCATCCCAAAGTACTCAGCGTACATTTCCCGCATTGCAGTGTCATCGCGGCAGAGGTCGTTGTCCGAGCAGATCCGCTCGTGGCACGTGGTCAGGGACTTGACCGCCTCCTTCATTGGCTGGGTGTCGCGGTTGAAGCGGATGTAGTCCTTCGTGGACTTTGGCCCGGGTAGGATTTGCACGACAGTCACGTCGTTACGGTTCGTGCACCTCTTACACACGAATTGCTTCTCAATATTCCGGCAGTTCTTCAGTCTCAACACACTGAAGCTCGGCCCAAAAGTGATGAAGCTGTCGACGAAACCGGACTGACAGTCGAGAGTGATTTCCTTCAGGGTCGGAATTGAGGCCAGGCTGCAGCCGGTGAAGGAAATATTCGACTCAAACGCTCTCAAGGAGGTGAGGCCGTTCAAATTAGAGAAATGCTTCGAATACAACGCCGTCGCCTTGGCATTTATGCTCAATTGTAATTTCGTATCCGGCTCTAATTGCAGGTCTGAAAAGGCGTTCTCTGATAATTCATAATTCTTCTCCGGATGGATCGTGTTGATCTTGATGAGATTCCCCAGGATTTGGCATTCAACACCGGGATCAATGACGATTTCGGAACTATCAACCTCTGAGGTGCATTTGAGGGTAAAGTCGTCCTTCCTTAGGCCGCAGTAGCACCTCTCACGTGACCCCATTACATTCCATATGATGAATATCCAGGACCAAGTAATAATTTGCATTTTCTAATCCATTTCTGTATTCTGAGCCTTAAAACACGTCCCTTTAACTACGAGATATTTATGCTAAATATAAATTGTATGTAAAACTAATAGTTCACAACAACCAATGAGAGAAGAGTTGTGAAAATGAACCAATCACAGCCCTTCTCTCGTTCAATCGTGATTCACATTGAAAAAAAAAGAATAATTATTTCTCCAATTCATACTCTTTCCCATATGGACAGTCTCATTTCTGGGACGTTTACTTTTGATCTGAATTCAAACCACTAAATCTATCGAGTGCAGTGAATTTTATTTCCTTTAACGAGGCTTTGATTTCTAATATATAATATTTTAAAAATATACCCAAGGATCATTTAACAGTTCTTTAATGTGTCATATAATCGTTTTAATGAGTGTAGAAAATAATGTATTTTAGTTAATTTACAGATTTAGATAGATTCTATACGATAGAATGTAATTTGCACTTTTCTCTGAGGTCACAAGAACTACTGTCGGCTCTTATTATAAATATTTAATTTCTATAAAAAAATGTGTCTTCTCAAAAGGATTTTCTTTCTTTCGATCGAAAATTAATAGTCCATATTTTTTATCTCCGATCTAAGCAGACTTCTTTTATAAATTGCATAAACTTGTAATAAAGCCTCTAGATTTTTATCAAGACAAAGAGAAAACGTTGTAAGGAGGCTTTGAATATATTACAGTCCGTTACTGATCAGGATAGAATTTCGAGTAAAGATCTCATTGAAATTTGAAACAATGAAGCCAAAAATGCATTTCATGTATTATTAACTTGATAGAAAAAATATTAAATTAATTATGACCACGGAATGAATCATTTCAGTTTAAGGAGACGTCTCTGTGGTGTACTCAAACTCAATTTTCACCTCACACTTCACCGTGGCAATAGTAAAGTATTGCTAATATTATTGTAAACGATTCCTTATTAATAATAAATCAAACAGTTGAATTTTATTTTTTTCAAATATCCTCAACTTTATTGTTATAGTCTGGCATTGGTTTTTTTCTAATTTAAAACCTTCAAGTAGATTTATCATTACATACGAGGGTTTCCTTTTTAAATGAATGACTCAACAACAGAATGGATTCATCTTCTACCTTTATGTTTGGGTAAGGAAGATTTTATATCCACATTTAAGGTTAAATATCTTTAAAAAAGAAATTGAAGTAATTTCTTTTTTTCTTGATTAGCCTATTTTCATTATTGATGGATTGATAGGCATTGGAAGGGGAGGTTTAATTCACCTTTTGCTGCTTCAAGCAGATCAGGATATCTCCCCTTTTTAAATTTAGATCCAAGCCCACATATCGTTGAGCCATTGATGAGGGGTAGAGATCTCTCACAGGTTCTTGTAGTTTGAGAAATGTCACTAACAACTGTATACTAAATGTACAGTGCTAGGCCTCTTTTGCGCACAATCGTAATCTAGACATGATTTATTCTAGGTGTTGGAAACAGGCCAAAATAATTTGTGTTTTTTGAACTTGCACCAAAACTTAAACCGGGATTTTCTCGATTTTGTGAGAGATAGGAGTAATATTTGGAAACTACCTGAAAGATGCTATCCTTTAGAAGAAAAGTTCTCAATTAAAAGCTTTTTGTTAGGAAGATGTGACTGATGCGAGATATCTAGTTAAAAATTAGCCAGAATTTCGAAATCTAAATGGAGAATATTTTCCAAACAATCTGATCATCTTTAGGAGCGGAATAATTTGCTTGAACAGAATACATCTCTCACGGGGTTCCATCCTTTGGAGATTTTATTAAAGGAGATTGTTATCAAGGTTTTACTTGCAACAATAAGTTGGGTTTTTGTCTTATTTAGAGATTTTAGAAAAGGATACTTTTCACTTACTCTGGAATAAATAAAATTGTTAAACTTGTTGTTACAAACCAACTGTAACAGCTTGTAGGAAAATAAAAATTTCTAAACATATTTCACATAACTGAGTAATGATGATTCTCTGGGATTTCAAGAGTCTACAAGGAAATAAGACTTTTTTATAAACGAAATTAGAATTTTTACAGGTTTAAGGAGGGTACAAGAAGTATTTAAAATGGTCCGTTCTATGTTCAAATCCTCTATCCAGTTGTCGGTACGAAGTTGTTAGCAATCCAACGTACAGTAGTATTATTACGTGTTTTTTTATATTGATTTTTATATAGATTTCATACAGTGCATTTTTCTATAATCTCTTGAGGCGACAAATTCATGTTAATCCATTAACGTGAAGGGCTGTACTCAGATTATATTTCTAAATTTTCTAAATTCGATATAAGAATACACTTTTTTTAATTCTTGGGTATCAATCACCTATGTACAAAGATACTTCCTTCTGACCTAGTGTAATTATTGAGATTTAATCATTTATTTTAGATCAATTTTTATCTCCAACTTCAGGTTTTATCTTGTCATATGTCTGCTTCAAAGAACTTTCTCCATCTGTAGTACATAAAAATTAATGCCTAGGTTTATTCCTGCCTTTTGAATAAATTGCAGTTGGAAAATCAATATATATAGAAAAGTAGAGTGTACTTTCTGCACTCACAATGCCTACTTTCAAGTAACTCAGTAATTTAAACTATTGAACTCACCGATAAAAGGTTAAACAAAGATTGTATTGAGCAAGTACTTTAAGTGGGGATTCGTGGAAGAGTTCACATGATGAAGGAACCATCAATCACGCTTAGACAGAATTAGACGGTATATAAACAGTTGCTCGGTGATTTAAGAAAAAAGGCTAACGAATGCACTTTTATGGGATGAACCCGGAATGAAATGATTGAGACAATGAGATACCGACAAAAGATCTATTTAGAAATGATTTATTTAATCGTTCAACTACGGACTGGCTTGAGAATCTACCAAAATATTATTTTATAATTATTGGAAAAATTGAAAGTTTGATCCTTCCTAACTCTACAAGTGACGTGACTTTACAATCTCGTTTTCATGAAGATACATCTGACAGAGAAAGAACTTTGAAAACGCTTCTTTAGGAAGCAAACCATAAAGTTATTTTTGTCCCATTTCTCAAGGAATTCATATTATTTTATGAGATTAGAAGTTTTCTGTTGCCATTTGATAATTGTAATATTTATTGAGAAGCGAACATTCCATTGGCATTTTGTGGCCATTCGGGCTACCGCTCCGATGTTCATCAGAGTTTGTTAGTTATCCGAACAATGAAGCGTCCTCCTTGAAGTGTTTTTCAAAGAAAAATGATCATCATTGGGTTCCACATGAACTGATGCCTGCTCTCCTCTGTTTCAAAAACACAAGATGAATCCATCTTTGCACTAGCAATCATAGAATAAGATCGTGGCAGCTTTCAAATAATGCCCCTAATAAGAAAAACCTCAGAGCTTAATCGGCAGATAATGGATGGCCCACCAATGGACTACTATCTGCTGGCAAAGAATCGACATCTTCACAATTTCCTAAATTAAGATCCTAGATACAGGTCAGAGCTCTTCTCTTAATTCAACTAGGATCAGCCTCTATCTTATCTGATCGTACAAATTGTCTGGCTTCTCGAAAGATTTAAAAAAGCATCCATCGCAGTAGGTTGTTTGGATAATATTATTCCCGTTTTCAAAAAGCCATAGGCTAGAATGCTGAAAATACTCCCATGACAGATATAATTAGTCTGGGAATATTAATTGAGCCTCGTTAAGTAAACTTCTCTGTGTTTGGTCATACATATTAAGTGTACCATTCGTACAAAAAAGACAATTACAGAATGAACGAGCAGAAATCTCTCATACAGTCTTTTCTTTTTCCAACACATTCAACTCGGTGTAGCACACTCATCTATTGAACGAGAAAAAGATTCCTTCTCCATGGGATATGAATATTGATTTGTATTATTTTAATTGAGATTTTCTCTCTATCTTCTGGATGACTAACAATAGTTGACTCTTTCCACATTGGAATTTGTAAGACAACACTTGAAAATTGTTTTTTTCTGTCTTATTAATTTTTCTCTCTTTAAGACAACTGAAAAGTAACATTTTTAATTATTTTTCTAAATTACATAGATGGTAATGGGATGTTAAAATTTTATGGAGTGAAGATGGGAATTTCATCATTTTGAAGAGAATTAAATTCTATGTATGTTTAAAAAAAATATTATTATAAAACCCAATTTTCCGATCAAAAATCAGTATTTTTTGGGTTTTATAAAAATAGTTGTCAACTCTTGAGGCTTGCACGTGAAGTTTTGTTATCTCTGATTTCCACCAAAGAAGAAAACAAAAGTTCATCTCTTAAACTACATTTAGAATAAATTCAAATTAAAGAATTTGAATAAATCTGTTATAAATCTGTATTTTTTCATATCACAAGATTGAAAGAAATAGTTCTTTGCACTTTGAACGAGACTCAATGGTTTCATGATCACTTTTTGATCTGGGCATTGTACATGACGTGTTGCGACTAGCTTTTCATTCCCATTGGTTCTGGTCAGAAATTAGAATTACATTTAAAACGTATTTTAATTCATCCAATGGACCCGCGCAATTCAAATGTGCACGATAATCTTCCGCTTATAAGAATGGAATGACAGAGTTTTGAATCGATAGATTTCTAGGTGTAATTCAGAGTTTTGAACCACCTTTAAATGGGTATTCGAGAATATGGTTTATCTCCAAACGAAAATGGGTTGAGAGAAATGTGTTAAACGTATGTTGAAAGGAATTATTTAGTATAACAACATGTGTTTCATGCAGCACAATACTGCTATTATACACTGTATAAAAATACAGTGTTGTAAGGAATCTAGCAAATTTTTCGAAAAGAAATTTTTGGGAATTTTCTTTTCTTTTGATCTTTTTTTCAGACATTCGTTCGATAAAAATCTAGGCGTAGAAATAAATTCTGTGTTAAGATAACTTTCAAGCTGTTGTTGAAAGCAAAGCCCAAATCTCCCAGAAAATATGATTTATTTTGAGCTTATATGCTTAAGAAATATTCTTTTTTACCAGAAATATGCTTTGAACGAATAAATTTAAATCCTCTAAATTTATTTATTTATCTCAATATTCTCAATTATATGCTAAATGCTTTTTGGCGATAAATATGCTAAAATATGCTTTTCTAACTCCTAAGCCAAGATGTCTAGAGTATTTTTGAATAGTTATCTTGTATTAGCTTGATAGAAGGAACAACATATCAAAATATGCTAAATATGCTTTTTGGGAGCCCTGATCATCGTTGATGTTTTGGAGTCGTTAATCGCCAAAGCAAGTTCCGCGAGAAGCTCTGACCTAGATGGCTGATCTGAGAAGAGTTGAGAGGAAGACGCAACCTTAGATCATCAGCTAATTTGAATATTGCGCTGAGATTAGGATCGCTTGATAAGACAAAAAATAAGCCACATCGAAGAACCTTGAGAAAAGTAATTCTTATTCCCATTGGACTTGAAAACAACTACCTCGCTGTTTTATAGATAATGCTCATTCGTATTTACCACAATTAATCATACGATTTCGCCTTCAGTTTTCCCACGTAGAAGCTTGGCACATTCGAGTCTTTGACGACTATCGATTCTTTCACAAAGACTATTCTACTCTTTTTTTAATACATTCTTTTGGCGTAGCTTCGAATGAATGTGGATATAAGAGAGAATCATAAATCATTATACAATTACAAGTCAGGGGATAAAATGAATCATCATAACTTTCTTGAATGTAATTTCCCTGTGTGGATTGTATCGATTTTCGGCTTTTCACGTTAACTATCTCGGAGAATTAAGCGTAAAATTGACAATATTCCAAGGTCTTATTTTCAATGCTCTACCGGTGAAGCATCCAACACTGGAATTATCTTTTTCAAATGGTCCTATTTGAGGTAATGGTCGAAAGAAACATGTACTTAATTTTTATTTAAATACTACTTAGTAAGCTGGTTAAGGAAGAATAACATGTTGCACACGATATGGCGTCACAATGATAGAATATCTTCCAATTTTTGTTTAATAATCCCTTCAGCTGAAGGGAAAAATCTTCTCAGCTCATAATAGGTGAATTCAAAATATTCACTCGAATAAACAAGAAAAATATATATACATAATTGAATCAAATGAATATTCTGTATTGTCAAAATTTGTAAAAATGTTGAACTGATTCCTTAGAATGGTATCTTAAAACAATTTTAAACTAAATTCATTGATTCAACTCGTAACAAAACTTTTACACCAAAAATTGAAGGTGCCGGAAATATTTTCATATTGAATACTCAGACTAACAAGTATGAAAATATTAAGTTTACTACGATTCCCCATGACTTTCAATCTATATCG
>JJOG01004060.1:0-10985 GCA_000715275.1 Gyrodactylus salaris
GATCGATAGCCATTGAAAGTCAATGGTTTCACTTATTTCAAAAATTAAAATAAATTCATTAAAAATGTTTTTCATTGGTCAATAAAGGAAAATGATTTTAGTTTTGAGTGAGGAGAGAGTTGAAAATGTTGACTAATTATAGAGAGCCAATCAGAGAGTAGTCTGGCTTTCGTATCTATTAACAAGGATTTTTAAAATTTTTGTTTATTATTTTAAAACTTGCGTCTTAAGTTAAAAATTACCAACATTTGTGATAAAAATAGATGCCTGAAAAAATTGGGTTGTTAAGAATCTTTGTAAATGCTTGATGAACCAATGAGAGTGTGGGGGAGAATGAGGGGGATTTATCGATGGAACCCTGGGATGGGAATGCTGCTTTTCAATTTTGTAACCTTTTGTAACGTCTTGTCAAACCTAGTTTTCACTTTTTAGCTGAGAATGTACTAGTTTAGAAGATAATACAAGATATTGGCATAAATCTGGTTCAATCTTTGATCTGATAAGTTGAATCATGTCTTTTGGTTAAGGTTGCATCGACTAATCCATTAGGTTCAATGCCATTTTTGTTGTAAGTTAGAATTAGAAAAAGCTTGGAATTTATTCACTAGCATTAATTTCATCTTTTCGGAAACAGCATCGGTTTAATTTACATTTTTATTAAATGTAATTATGAAATTTCAATAGCCTCAAGCATACCTGTGTATTAATCATGTTCCAACTGTTATAAGAAGGTGAAGATTTATTTAAATTTTATCTCTAAGCGAGCTCTAATTAAAATAAAAAATACTTTGAAATGACTAATTTCTAATTAAAAATAGTTCACGACTCTTTTTCAATATTTCTTCAAATTAAGATTCGAACTCTCTATACATGTTTTTATAAAAAATAGCTTATTAAGGCTATTAAGCGTAGAAATTTGTAGGGTTTTGTAAGAATCCGTTAAGCAGAAAAGGCTTCCTATCTATTTTTATTTACCTTATAAAAAGCTCTCGAGAAAAGTGCAGAGCTAAGAAATATTGAGTGAGATTGACAAGAGAGAAAAGTAGAGTTTTGAATGATTAAGCTTAATTAATATGAATTTGACAAATTATATTTTAGATAACTGTATCCTACAGAGAATTTGAGGGATCATTTATCACAAAGTTCGACGTAATCGATTATGATGAGGGCCTCAATGGACAAATTGACTTGAGGTTAATAAATCTAGAGAAGAACAAGAGCATCGTAAAGACCATTCAAAAGAACTTGATTTTGGCCAGAAATCTAACAAGAGAAGACCTGGTAAGTCTTTCAAATATTGACCTCAAAGTTAGTACGGATGGTAAAATAAAAGCCATGACTTGATGTTCATTTGAATCATAAGAATAGTGAAGATAGCCCTGTATTCAAGACCATGCAATCTAACGCAGTTTGCATTTTTTGACATAGAAATAAATTAAAAATTATTATCGATTATAATTTTTATCCTTTTCCCACCTTGAAGAGTGATAAAAAGTGACATTGATTGTTGGGTTAATCACCACTCATTTCATTAATAAGCATTACATTATCATAATATCTTTCTGAAACTCATTCTGCTAAGCGAAATCTATTCGTGAACTGTTAACCTTTGCGTGATCATTTGGGTTCATAATCTTCATGAATGAGTATATTTCTATTCAACCGAGAAAATCCGAGTGTCAATCAAGAAATCCATAAGCGATGCTTGTATTTCCCCAAGTTGCTAAAATAGAGTTTGAAGTTTTAATTTTCTTCATTTCCGATAATGAATTTCCTTTCAACTATAAATAGGAAAAGGGTGCGGGTGGTTACAATTGTTAAGAAGAAATCATAAAGTTAATATTTTTACACTTTATTTCATCGATGTTATTAATAAAAAAATGTCCCTTTATAAAAGTAATTTAAATGATAGACGTGATAAAATTCATTCAAACAGTAGTAAATATTTGTACACAATCAATTTAAAAATGCTTACTTCAAAGTAGATGGGTGAATAAAATTCTTTTTTTTATTCTTTTTCAAGGGAATACACAGAATATCGATCGTAGCTCAAGATCGTGGAGATCACCCCAACCAGGAATTTCTAACCATTTATATCAAAGTGGACGAGTCTGAGCCAACACTGAGCCGTCAGGAATATAAGGAGTTGAACGATGATACGAACAACGACGGAAAATCAATTTTCAGTACCTTTCCAATTAACTCAAAGCACAATTACATACTCTCCTTTAACAACATTGTAACAGTGGTTGTTTACCTTGCCACATCAGTTATCCTCCTGCTGCTTATTATTGTAGCGCTATTTTTTGGTAGTAAATTCATAAAGAAACGCAGAAAAGTTACTCAAAAGAGTCAAATGCAAAACAACCAATACGACTTGGAATGTCTCAATAACAACTCTCCTATCCTATCCGATCAGGGGTCGACTAGAGTGAGCCTATTGACGAGGAACCATCCAGAGACTAGCCTCCATGACCTCATTAATATGCACTTGAACACGAGCACAATTAAGAGTCAATCGACAAACTTCATATCAATCCCAAACTCCTATAACATTTACCCAGTCTGCTCTCCAACCTCGAGCAGTGGGAATGAGAACATTTACTCATCCAACACAAATAGTCAGAATATCATCTTGAGTGAAGAGCAAGGTTTCCAGCTGTTGACGACTAACATAAACCATTCGGGAAACCAGCATCAGATCCCTCTCAATATTCAATTCGTTCATGATATAACATAACTTGGGATATACTTATTTTTTTCTTGTGATAACTTTTTCTTTTTTTTTTCTAAAAATATATACAATTCTTATATTGATAAGCATTTGGTTATTGGTATTGACATGCTTAGTGAATTGTTTAGTTTTGACAAATATTAATTTATCTCACAAGAGGATAATAAATGTTGTCGATTGCTTTTAGTTTTGCCAGTTTTTTGACATGACTAATAGGAATTCTTTGAGAAATTTTATTGAAAATATAGTCAAAATATAATTTACCAAATAAAATAGACATGGAGTATTTACTTTTTAACATTGGGTTGATCTGATTGGTTCAAATTATTCATTCATACGCACGTACAACTGAAAAGTGCTTTCATTAATTGTTTGAAAAGGATATATTCATCAGGTTGATAATCCTGGTTGTCTCATGGACGAATGTGGGATAACCACAATCTTCTTTAGTTGTCTATTCAGACTAGGAGTAGACTAGGAAACCTTCGCACAGCCAATCTTGGTACTTAAGCCATGCCACTTTCACCCTCCATTTTAAAGTTCACTTTGATTCGTTCTTTATTCTCTACTCAACACCTTTTGTATCTCAACCAATGGAAAAAAAGATTGGCGATCATTAGTTGCCTCTCATTGGCTGTTAATGTTTTTCAATCGGATTGAAGAAAATACTCCATAGGCCATTCATTTAGAGAATGACTTGACAACGTGATAAAAAATCCGTTTTTTACAAAAGTGTTGATAGTATTTTCTTTCTGCTTCTAATCTCATTATTTGATCGAATAAGTTTATCATAATAAAATTTTCACGAAATTACATAACTGCATCTATAATGGTGAATAAGTAACTGAAGGTGACAGAATTTATTTCAAGCTATACTCTGAGTAGAGTATTATTGAAGCGAATGAAATGTTTAACTGGTGCAAATAACATGTATTAGATTCTGTGCCAACTCCTACCTTGGGCAGTAAAGTTTGAAAGCGAATTTAAACAGAAACATGCCATCCATAGTAGTAATTGCAACTGTGAATTTATATTTTATAGATGCTTACATCACTGATACTCACAGGGAATATTGGAAATCCATCTAATTATCATAGAAAGTGTATATATCACAGCAGATAAATTCGTGAATCGATTGGAATTTGGAAACTATTTAGTCTATTCCATGTTTAGTAAACACTGTTTACAATAAGAAACTTGAAATAACACAGATTCAATAAACATTTGTAGTTCCCCTAATTTCTATTGGAACTAATCAAGATAGAAAACAAGTTTATTTAATGATATTAATATTTTTCTCAGCGCAATGGCAAGATTCTGATGTCTGTTGCTTTTTTTAACCCACAATATTAATCTTGAAATATGAGTTAATCGCAAATGAAATTATGGAAGTGCTCATCCTACTTTGAAAATGTGCTAATATTTGAATTTCATATTATCAAATGAGCTCTTTTATAAAACAAACTTTTTTTGTGGTCAAAGTGAATAACAAAAGTGTCTCAGGTGTAAGACGGACTGCTTCCATATTTTTGAATACTTTTTAAGCTTAAGAATAGCGGGAAATGCCACTGTTTATTCAATGAAGTCAGATTGGCTCAGTCTTTTCATTGATTGATGGAAGAATGCAAAAATGTCACGCGAAACTCTTATAAAATCTCTATTTTTCAAAAGATGTGTCTTCTCATTTTTCGATACAGTCCTTTTATAGATTTTGCTGGTTATCAAAATCGAGTTGATCGATAAAATATTCATTTTAAGATGTAAAAATATCAACCCCTGTTTGTGAATCGCCGTCAATTTGTCTTTGATGCCTCCATCCTTGTTTGAGAACCTACCTAATTTAACTTGTGGCAAACTCTTCATTAACTTCTAGGGATGTGTCTCAATAAAGACGAAACGCGTTTAGCAATGGTATTTTCTACTTTCGTATCCATAGATTCAAGGAGAGTTAAAACTTATTTATTTAAATATCATAAATTGGTTATACACTTTGACCGAAACACTCTTCACTTCAACCGGTCATTATATATAATGACCAAGTTATACACTTTTTTAGTTTAATTCTTATGATACATTGCAAGATGACGATAGATTGAGTTTCTAATGACAATTACGTAATTTGGCGATAATAAATTAATCCACTTGACGGAATAAAATTAAAGGAAAATTTTGAAATAAGGACTCAAAACTCCTTGTATTAAAATAAAAGTTCAAAATAATTTATGATTACTTCATTCTTTTTCTGATTATTCGGAGATCAAAAGCACTTCGAAAATTTTCAGGACTGTTGAAATGCAATTCAAGTGGCTTTTATTTTAGTTGTAAAAAACTTCATTCCTCCTCAATTTGCAATCAAGGATTCATTGTAAGCTGAAGTGTTCCCCAGTCAACCATGCATCGATTAAACTGAAATATTGAAAATGCTAAAAATCTTTGCAAGAAATGTTGTAATAGAGATAGGAAAGCATATGAGAAATAATTATTACCTGATTCTATGTGTTAATCAGTATGGAATTATGTGAAATATTAATTTCTACAAAAAAATTGAATACCATATGAGAATGAAAGTTCTTCTTCTTAGACAATATTGTGATTCTGATTTAATAGAGAAAGTAGAAATTAAAATTATTTTCCAAGCGCTATGTGTATTTTGTTCAGCTGATTAACGTTGATTTAATTAAAGCGTTGAGACTCGTATTTACCACCGAGGTGAATAAAGGTCAAAAAGACGTTCATATTTATCGTTTATGTGCTTTAAAGGAATTATGCTTCGTGCCTAAATTGGTTAAGCAAAACGAAATCTTCGAATATAGATGATTTCAACCAATTCATTCAATTCTAAAGGTACACATTTCAGACTCAACAGTTACACACTCCGAGACAATCGAATGGCCTTAACTGTTGTAATTAAATCTTTACTGCCCTATATTTTACCGATGGAAGATATAACATGATGATATCTAGGGATACTAATGGACTAAAGATATATATATTAAAGAGAATTCTAAAACGTAAGAAAATGGTGAAATTAATTGCCTACATTTTAGAAAATAACTTTTTAGTATTATTGTCCAGAAAAGGGAATTTTTCAGTCCATCGTTGATGAAAAATCCACAGTTACAGATATTTTAAATGAACATTCGCTTATCTTTATTTTAATCTTCTTGAAAACTTGTAACCAGGCCAGAGGTGCTTGAAGTTGATTGGTTTATGAAGGTTTAAAAGTATGAGTTTCCTTACAATTTTACAAAATCTAAATTTTTCAAATTCGCTTCAAGTTTCGACTTCATTGTATACCAAAAATAATAACTTTAACAGTAAAAATTATAACTCAGAATTCGAAGGAGAAAGAAACAGATATTGGCCGGCATGTCAAGGCAGATATAATAGAACTTTCTAAAACTTGCGCGAAAAACATTGTATACTAAATTATAATTTGTGCATAAGATGTAATTTTTACCATCTTTTTAAAATATACTTTATTAACTGATGGACTAAGAATTAACAATGGACCTTCTCGAGTAGCCCTTATGATGTGCATCAATTCCTGAGTATGCCGATCTCAGATTCATATTCCAAATTAGAAATCCTTGAGATTAATTGTGAACCAATAGGTAATCTCCACTAAATTTTGAGAGGAAAACTAGAACGATAATTTGAAGGATATTTTGAAATTGAATTATTTCAAATTAATTCGTCCAATGTCATTTATGAAATGAATATGACGCTGTCGATTGAATTCCCATGACAATAAGAAAAGAGTCACTGAAAGTATTCTCATCCAATATAATTTTAAGTACTCCACTGGAATTTTGGTGCGATTTTAATTATGAAGTAGACTTCTCTTCTAAATATTTGACCATATTTCTCTGTAAAAGGCTAGAAATAGGGGTCAGTTAATCTTATTCAATATATTGGGTGTAACATGAAGATTTTTTTTGAATGCTTACTATTATTTCAAACCTTAATTCGCCTTTCTTTTCACTTAAAACTCTTTTTTAGAGACTCAAACTCGAAAACAATACATTCATATTTGAATTCGTACAATAAAAATCTAATTTCGTGTCTCAAAATTAAGAAAAATAAAATTTTCCGATTGCTGATTTCAGTATTGTTGATTCCTCATCATATTCTAAAGAACTATTGAAAGAAATTTTTCTTAATTTTGAGACACGAAATTGATTGTTAAAATAACATGATTAGATTGTTATTGTACGATATTGTTTTCGAGTTAGAGTCTCTAAATAAGAGTTTTAAGTGAAAAGAAAGGTGAATAAAGGTTGGAAATATTCTTTTCTACAATAATAGTAAGAACAGTATTCAAAAAATAATTTATGGCCAACCCTACTCATACACTGTAATGCTTAATCAGATAATATTATACATTTCTGACATTTCAACCATTTCTTATGGAATCGTTGTTTTGACAAAGAAGGAATAATGTTCTTAGGCCGTTTCTAGCTTCCCATCTCTATATTCTAGAGTGTAAACCTTTCAATGGTTTATTCATATAAGACATCGAACTCTGAATAGAAATATTTTTATACATAATTATTTCCTGTTGGGAGAGACTCCAAATTCTTTGAAAGCTTAATCATTTATAATTCCTAGGTAATCTATAGTACGCAATATTGGTAATTTTGGCTGACTTTCTTCATCGAAAGAGTGGATGTGGATTTCAACTTTCCCGGGGAATATTCGAGAATCTCCAGTTTCTGAATCAACTCCTTGAAGACATTTGAGACATGCCAGTTGTAAATGGCTGAGCATTCAACCTAGAGAAATTAATTAGATAATATTCAAAATAATAGGGTAGATTATAAGATTAACTGCTGTTCTAAACTGATTGCTTCAATCATAAACTAACAGGCAGAAGCGTTGAAAGATTTCTTATCAATTTTGAAATCAACGAGTATTGACTTCCACTTCTTTCACAAAATACAACAATGACAATTCTTGTACATTTAATTCCCATATATTGTAAGATGACATGAAGGTCTTACGATAATCGGTGAAAAGAGTGCTTATTTAACATTTTTTCGTACTCTTTCCAGAAAAATCAGGATAAAAAAAACTTGATATTTTGACGAAACTTCTTCAAAACGATAAAGTAAAAAAATCTTCAAAGAATTTAGACGTTCCATCGCTTATAGTCGTTGATAATCAAGGATGTATAATTACGCACTTGATGATTAGAAATGGGAAATCATCGGAGGGGGAAATTATTTGCAATAATTTGTTCATCTATTGAACCTTATTTCCGGATCAAAATAAAAGATAAATATTCAGAAATAAATTGAGCGTGAAACATAATTTTCGCAGGAAGTTAAAACTTTAGATTGTTAGTTTTAGAAAATCCTTTAAACTGAGGACACAATGTTTCTGCACAAAAATCATCTGATAATATTCTACCTTCTGCCTAGGAACAATTCTGCATTGAAAATTCTAAACTATATTTTGAGATTGGGCTAAGCTACATTTATTCTAGGATAATTCATATTTCGACAACATTATTTGAAATAATACAAAATGCACAATAATACATCTGTAAATGGAGGAATCCGTTCGTTCATAACGGAATTGTACTTGGCAAACGGTTAAACTTTATAACGGACCCACACATCCAAGTTTGCATAATTTAATTGGTCTTTGAGCTCAAAGTGTAAAATAATCTTCTAGGGATTTTGAAACAAAGCTAAAATAACATTGTAATCCGTAATAATAAGTCGTAGTCATAACCGAGATGTGTATGATTCTCAGTAGTGCATTATAGACAGCCCCGTTTCTCCATAAAATTTGCCTGCTATCGATTGCTGAATGGATCTGTATTAAATTGAGCTTTTCTACTAAAACTTAATCCTAACAAATTTAGATCAGAAAAAATCTTCAGAGCCCTAATTATTACACTTCCAGAAGCTTTCGTGTGCTCATCCTTATAGAACTTTGATTAGTAATGTTGTATTAAATGCTTCCTTTTCCTAATTACGAATTCAGTATTACCTCCTAAAAAATTGTATAATCTAATTAGCAAACTAATTTTCGTAAATTTCAATTTGAGTAATGTTAGATTTTCAAATATTTGAAATCAATCATTCTAATGCAACTCTTGCAAGCATTCGTATTTTTTAAATAATCATAAGAACATTGTACTCAATCAGTTAGGCAATCGATCAGCACTTGAACTATTGTTAGATTTGAATGAACTATTTCTTAATCCTTGAAACACTGTTCAGACTGAAAAATCATTCAAGCCTCTTGCAATATTTTTTGATAAAATAATTCTCACCAATGTGCTTCCCTTCCAATTCTTCTTGATGAAAACTGATAAATCTTTCTTCATATTTATTCGGCTGGCATTTTTGGTGTTTTTCACTTCACCCAGATTGACGAAAGAGTTTTCACTCTTATTCCTTTGGTTTTCGTAGTTTAGAAAGATATCAATCTTATTTGCAACTATAATAATTGGAATTTCTGCCTTCCTCTTGAGTATGTCCTCACGAATCGACTTTATGCACTGGAACGAAGTTTCTGAAGTAACATCGAATATCTAGAATAAAAATATTTTAATT
This sequence comes from Gyrodactylus salaris, assembly GCA_000715275.1. Lineage (NCBI taxonomy): Eukaryota > Metazoa > Platyhelminthes > Monogenea > Gyrodactylidea > Gyrodactylidae > Gyrodactylus > Gyrodactylus salaris. The sequence goes on from JJOG01004060.1 coordinate 9,304, forward strand.
AAAGAAAATAATTTTAAGATTCTTAGATTAAGACCAGTCGAAATCTGAAAAAATAAAAATATTTTTCCTCTTTGGAAGATTGAAACAACTTCAAGATGTTCAACATGAAAAATCATTCTCTTAGACACTACTAGAGATTATACTACTAGGAATCCCCACTAAAAATACTAAATTAGGAACATTGTTAAATTTCAATAAATCTTCGAGAGTGGAATTGACACGTCTGAAATTGAAAATCTAATGCCTATTTATCCTGATTGAAGTAAATTTATTGAATCTAAAACTGCATTCTGAAGAATTAATTTCGGTTACTTATGATATTGATTTCTAAGAGAACCAAACTTTTAGGGAAAAATTTGATTTCTTTATTCTGAGACAACGAAAATCTGATCAATTCAATCATCTTTGTAAGAGGTATCAAATGACAGAAATCAAGGTTTTTTTCATGCTTTAATCTTTTCAGCAAAAGCTTCTCAGTGAAGCCCGTGGCAATTTGAGCTCTATATAGCAAAAAAAGTGATGTCATTTTGAAAAGAGTTTGTGTTCTATTAGAATCTAAATGCTTCAAGCACTAGAGGGAACTTAGTCTTTAAACAATGATCTAAACTGCAAGTCTAATTTTTTCAGATGATTGATGATATGCAAACAAAAGCTGATGTATTTTTTCATTATTTGATTCCTTAGGACTTGGAAGATTGTCCATAAATCATAAATTAACGCTCTGTTTGAGTAGAACGGATGGACATAGAGATATCAAGAGTTGCAGTCTATCTATGTATGATTCTGAATAACTAGAGTAAGAACTGCCCTATATGATCTATTGAATAATCAATGGAAAAGGAACAGAAAGAGTTCAATCCTGGATTAACATTTTATTTTTATTGAAATTTCCTTCAACTTCGCTGTCCATCTAAAAAGGGCATATTTTTATCCACGAGGAATTTTTCTTTCTTGGCTAAACTTGTACTATGAGTCCCTAGCCGATGTTATGATCTGAGAGGAGAATCGGCTACAATAAGGCTTGTTTACCATTTGAAGAGATTATTTAGATTTTTTACCGAATCATACAAGATAAAAATAACCAACTATTGAGGCCTTCTTATGTAAATTATAAATTAACTTTTTATGAAGAAATATTAGATGTCTAATATATTCGATAAACTAAAATTTTAATGCAGAATAGCACTGATTTCCAAAAAATCAGTTTCGTGTACTATGAAGCATACTGAATTCTAAAAGTGACCGATTATCGATTCATAACTTATAACATTACCGAATTCTGTGATAAAAATAATATGCACTTTATTTGAAAATTTATTTTATTTGCTCTCAAAATTCTTAATAAAACGGTTTAGGAAAATTGTTTTTTTTGAGTCCTGTAAAGTAGATGGTGTATGCTGGATGAACTTGAAAGAGATTGACCAATGAGAGAATGGGGTAGACGATATATATTTAGCGCGGGACCGAGGGTGATTTAACGACGGAACCTTGGGATGTGAGTGCTGCACTTTTGACTTTTTCAACCTTTTCAAAGACAACTGAAGAAGGGAATGATCCAACCGTTCCCAAGACGTCTTGTCAAAACCCCCATTGTTACAATTATTATTCCCTCGTTTCCATCTTCAATGATGTGCAAAGAAACGTCCCTATTGTACAACCTATTTTTCCCGAGGTTAAATATA
>JJOG01004062.1:0-14912 GCA_000715275.1 Gyrodactylus salaris
ATTTCATTCAATGATATCGTAAAATAAATACTACAAGTCTCGAATTAAATCTTCAATATGGTAGAAATTATTTTTCTTAATCACTCCAACAACATTTCAAGTATGATTCTAAATCATCGGGGTATCAGGGTCACCGTCTAACATTTTTCTTGATTATTAAATGCCTTGTATTGTCCTCTATCAAAGATTTAGGTTTTACTTACAAGGATAAATTGAAAGTAACGCTTGATTCTAAGTAAAGTCAATACAGACTTATATTTTCTACATAAATGCTGTACCTCTCTTTCTCTTAGATTGCAGATTTACAAGTGAAAGATTCTCCCTCACTTCGACTATCCTGCCGGCCTCCTGTGTTCAATTATCTTAGCTGAGTCGAAGGCAATAGAGGACATCCAACACAATTTTCTACGCTTCTTCTCTACTGATAACATCGTATAACGAATACTATTAATCTAGAGGAAAATGTTTAATATGGTGGAAATGCTATTTTTTAAAATAAAATAAAAAAATAAAATTCTTAGATTAATTCCACTCCTTCAATTTGAGTAAATCAACCAGATCCGCCATTTCGGTGATCTTTCAATGGATTATCTTGCTCGTTTTGTGGATCAAGAAGATTGAATTTATATTGTGTCTATAAATGTTGGCTGGATTAGTTTAAAGACCTGTGGTTAAAAACGGTTGTCAGACATGTTTACGAAAATTGTTGAGATTCAACTTAACATTTTCAAGAGAGAAATCATTTTTATTGTAAACCTGATAGCAGACAAGATCGTTTATCTGAAGTTTTCCAAGCGGAATCTTTATTATGGACATTTTCAAGACACTTTAATAACATAGTCATGATGTTTTTATCGCCATGTTTTTGAAACAGAGACATTTCTTCATCAACTTGATGTTTTGAATAAAATTTGCTTTGCATTTCAAATTTTCTATGCGTACTAAATATATTTTCCCTATATACGAAAAATGTCTGGGCGTGAATTAAACTACGAAAGACACATGTCGTTAACAAAGAAAAACAGTGTTTAAATATGCTTAGGGGAAAAGTCAACGAGGTGTGATATTGTTTCAAATAATTTAGATGAATGAAATAAAAAAAACTTGGAGATGTCAAATTTCAGTCTATAAATGGTAGTGTCTATGATTCTGTAATAAGAAGGATGTATTCTATGAGAGGATTCTTCGAGATGAGACAAATGATAAGAGTTACGTGGGAGGTTTGTTAAATCAAGAAAGGTAAAAAAAGATACTTGTATTTTTGTACGTGAAGGAAAAAATAAAGAATTGAAAAATGTTTGCACTCTCGTCGTGAGTTCATTAGTCCAGCATCATAAGGCAATCTCGGTGGTTTTCTTATACGATAAGCATTTCACCAGTCTTCCCAGCCGTCTTCTGTTGACTCGTCCTGTTTAGCTTTGCTGACTTCATTTGCTAATAGAGAGATAAACACTTTAAGTAAAGCTCCACAAAAGTAGCCTTAATGGCTAAAATAAGCCTCTTAAAATATTTCTTTGCCCCTACCACATATTTGAAATATAGTTGTATTTTCTTAAATATTCTCAATTTATTGTTAGATATATATATATTTAATTTTCTTGATTCAAATGCAAGACACATTTCAGCTGAAGTTTGAACCTAGCACAAAATAGTACTTTCAATTGACAGAGAAGATTTCCTTGGTCACTATCAATGAGGCCATTGAGATTCACTCTGATTTTCTTTATTTTTTAAAAGCTATCCAATTTATTATTCCTATTACTGGTCATACACCCAAAAGATAACTTAATTAAAATTAGGTAGAAAATCATATTTGAAAGATTCTCATTGGCTGTCAAAATTTTAAATTTGAATTAACTGCAATAATATTTGTACCAAGAGACATTAAGCCTATTTGGTATCGGTAATGTTACATTGATAATGCATTTAAAATGAAAACTTGAAGCCATTAAACTGATCGCTTATGAGTGAGATTCTAATTTCAGAAGAATTAATAATTTGGTTAGAGGGAAAATGTAGTATTTTTAAAACATATTTAGAGTAATTTTATTATAGAAATTTAAGTTGTTATTTATTGTGTAAAAACTAGGAGGAAACATAAAATTTATTATTTCTATTAATTCCCGTAGATTGAATCTAGTAAAAGTGACAATACCATAAATTAAAAAGTATATATTAAGACTTGTGACAAGATCTATTGCACTTATACAATCAAGTGGTTAGAGACAATTGAATTCTTAGAGCTGAAAACATTATTAAAAAGATTATATCTCAGATTATTTAATATTATTTCTTTCATAAGACAGGTTACTCCTAGAATGAGATAGATTTAAACTTTGAGTTTGATTTGAGAAATAAATAAATCCATGAATTGAATTCTATTTTTTATTTGAAGCGTATTTTGGTCAAAGTATGATTATATATAATTATATGCATTATTTTGAGACAAATGTAGTAACATTCTTGAAATGTATTAAATATGTTCTTTTAATATCTATATCGAGAGGTTTCGTGGATAATTGTACCCCCCCCCCTTTTTCATTTTATTTGTTGATTTTACGTCTTTATTGCAGAGTTTCTATAACACTGTACTCTGTTGTTGTGTTCCCAACTCTATATATATGTGGAATGTTTAAAAATCTATATTAATTTTACCATCCATCTTTAAAGCTTATGCACATATGCTCTCTCTTTCAAGAATGAGTTTGAATTAAGACCGAATTGCTATAAAAATTGCATTTTGTATCGAAATACTGTATTTTTTGAATAAAATCATTTCTCAAATGTATTAAATATGCATTACTTTTTACTCTTTGAAATGTATTGATGCGTGAATTTAAATTTATTTTTGATGTATTTATGTGTGTGGCCCTAATAATAATCATTCATTATATTAATAACCAAATTAAACACTTTGATCACAACAAATACATTATATTCTGGATTTCTGATGATGACGTTATAGTTAGAATTTCCAAAAATGTCAAGAGTGATCTGTATTTTCTGTATCCCACTCTATGGATACAGCTATTCCTGATCTGGACTATTATTCGTCTCTTTTCTGAGCAGATTTTGTGTCATGAGAGTTTTAAAATACCCCCCCCAGTCAGTGGGGACCGTGGATGTCTCTGGTAGCATAACTCTTGAAAACTACTTTCATGTTATATCTCTTAAAGTAGCGGTTCATCTTTTTTATTCGTGGGTACTTGTGTAAAAAGTATACTTCTCTCCTGAACAAATCTCTAAATCTATTGACATGCCAATTTAAGTACATTTCAATCTGATTGATTGTCTATGTTTGCTTGGCGTGTGATGAAGGGATTATTACTCATTAACAAAAAGGTTATTTGTCTACAGAGGGTATTTCCCCAAAGTGGGTGAACAATTACCACGCGGAGAGTTTTGACAAAAGGACTCAAATAGTTTTACTTATTCCAAGAGATATGAGAGCTATTTAGAACTGAGGGAATTTTAAAATATTCTACTATCAACAAGAAGTAGAGGAGTTGTGACTAAAACTAATCTAATGTTCCATTTGCGTATCATTTTTGTATCAATTAAGAAAATATGCATTTGCTAAAAGTATATCTAGTACTAACTAGAGAGAAGTTAGCATGTCTCACGTTGTAATCATGTGGAATTAAGAATTGATCCAGTTAAAGTGATATTTAAAAAAAATTCTAATATTCTCATGGGCAATTTCTACTCATCCATTGTACTTTCAGTATTCTCATATATTCAGATTTTGAATGTTAGGACTAGGGCTACCCAAGTTTTAGTTTCGATCTATTGCGTTGTGACTCCAGTCTATTTGTTGCTATCACGGACTACTTTTGGACTATTTCGATAAAAGTTATTTGAGTTTCGAAAGACACACCATAGCAGCAATATAAAACAAACAAGTACATATTTATCAATAAGATATACAGGGTCTGTATTAGAGGCCTAATTATTCGTCAATTTTGAAAACTTTAAATTTACAAATATTCTCAAAAGTCAAGAATATTTATTCAGAATTTTCTAAGAAGGTGGTAAACTCAATCCGCAATAGAGAACATATTTCTTTCTTACATTTCGTTTTTATAAAATTGACTTTTTCGGACAGAGGTCAAAAATATTTTTAGACGGACTATTTTGGGTAGCCCTAGTTAGGACATAATGGATAACCTAATTATCATTCTAACAAAATATGTGTCATAATGTATAAGCTCGTATCTTAAATTTAGGGCAGAAATAAGACCTTGTAAAAATCTATGTAATTAAATCATCTTTAATTTGAAAAATAGTTTTTCCTAATATTTTCTTTTAGAATGAATAAAACCTCATCTAAACCTCGTTTTGCAATCCACCTGTTAGTATTTTAGGAATTTTTCATAATTATGAGTCTTGCTTTATACAAGCTTACTACTAAGTGTGTTTTCCCCCTTCAAATCGTTTGACCTTATTCCCCAATAGACATCTAACAAATCCAGGCTAATATTCATCAATTCTGCAAACATGAAAGTATGTTTATATCAAAGAGATTTAGGGATAGGGATAATAATAATTCAAAAATATAACGTATATATGAGAGTATTATAGTGAGAAACAAATGCAATGGGAAGGAATGTTATACACAAAGTATTTTGCTGATAACACCCTCAGGATATACTTAAGATATCTGTGTAAAGTGGATATGAAAGAGAGAGTGGACCTTAAAATCACATAGATTCAGTTCTGGTGGATGTTGTTAATTTAAAATGAGAAGAAGAAAAGTTGTAGATTCCTAGGCGATAAAGCGTTAACACCTGATTAGCATAAATAGAAACCAGAATGGACGTTTTATTCCTAATAATATATATTATGGCATGCTTCTTACAAAACTTTGAAAATAAAATAAAATTTTGATTCATTCGAAAACGATATCTAGGATTGGGATGATTATAGTATTGATATTGAACCTGCACTGAACCAGTCTGAGAAAACCTATTGAAGAAAAAAGTTACTACGATGAGAAGAGAGAATTCATTGAAGGAATCTTCAATCTTTATCAAACCTAAACTCTACTGATGAGTCTGGATAAAGACGAAAGGCGTCTAGAGTTGGCATTTTCTTTTCAATATGTTTCTCTCCGATCAAAGATTTATCCACTCCTGATTCTCTTAATTTAATATTTAGAAAAGTTTTTGGAAAGGGTTAGGATTTTTAGATTGAACTTTTTAAGCAAATAAACTTTTATGTAAAGAATTTATGTTCATTTTTAAGAAAGTAAATTATTTTAGAAAGATTAAAAGCATGGTCTTCTTACATTAATTAGGTTTACAATTGACAACATTAAAAGTTTACAGATTTTTTTCCTGTTGAAAATTCTAAACATTATGAGACTTCGTAATGGACAAACATTGCAAATACACATCCCAGATGAAATTTATAAAGCCAGAAAGATTAAATCCCAATCCGTTTTAATAAGAAATTTAAATCTTTGATCAGAAATCGATCAGCAAGGTAGAAAAATATAAAGTTTTAAAATACTGAGCGAATTATTTTCTTTGAGTAGTACTCAGGTAACTCTTGACTCAAAACTAGCTACAAAAAGTTGAACTTGTGATGAATTATTTTCTGTTAAAATAAAAAAGCACGTATAGTTTCTTCTTTCTAGTTTGTTTGGATTACAATTCCCGCTAACCTCAAGAAGCTATTTCTCGGTTATCAGGAGCCTAAGGTCGCACAAATTTTAAATTTTTGTTAATTTTATTGATCTAGAAAAAATACTGGATTATCAGTGAATATTCAAGTCTTCTTCTTAAGTGATTGATATCAAAAGTATATTCTTAACCCTTCAAAACTACATAAGAGAGCGTTGCACACGAAACATCGTAAAACTATGTTTTCAATGCAAAACTATCAACTAATTCATAAAAGAACATATTAAAGAAGTGATTTAGACTGTCTACGACAAATGATAATGATCTAGGATTGAGAGAAACCTTTTAAGAAAATATCCTCGCAATAAAGAATTCGACATTCCGTTTAATAGACAAACATTTTAATTTAATTTCACAGAATAGAAGTAATTCAATATGAATTTCCACATAAAAGCTATTTACCATTTCTTGTTGTCTTCAGAGCTATAGCAGAAATTAGATATCAGTGTTAAATGCAAGGATGAACTTTATCGTGTACTATTAAATTAAAAATCAGATTTTATCATCAAAGAAATTCCCTCTCTTAAGGACGAATCATCGTATATGTTTAAACATGATAAGCTAACCAATCTTGACCATTTTTGCCACTCGAAGAAGCATCATTTATTGTAGAGATGAACGATACGAATAAAGTATCCAAGATGAAATATTTTTTTAAATATCAAACATTCAAGACTAAAATAACTATATAAGAAGAAAAATTACTTTTTAAATTGATAGAAGAGGATGAGTAATTGTGAATTGAGTGTAGAAATTCTTGCTCATTTGAAAAAACTTAATAAAGATTAAAGCTTTATTAATTATTATTTATAATCAAGTTCTTTTCAGGGTTATAAAATAGAAACCTAATTTTTTTCTTAGAATTGAGTTTCATAGCCAAGTCTATCTTTCTTCGGATTCACATGAGGGGTTATAATGGGGAAGGATGGTTTGGAACTATTCAAAAAGTAAACTCATTTCGAGGAGGAAAGACACCGGAATTGAGCCCATTCCTTCTTTCTAAGGGAGAAACATTGGACTTAAGGAACAATCCTTTACTCTGGTATTCATTAATTACAACATAAAAATTGGGAAAGTTAATTATGATATGCAAGTGTGTACATTGTAGAGTCAGAGTCACAGACTCCCCCGTCCGAAAACGAAGAAGGATGTATCAAAAGAAAAGAACCTGGCCAATGAGATTTATTCTAATTAAATCATGTACCTTTTTTATTTGGCATATATTGACGCGATCAGTGTCCCCAACATAAAGCTTTAATAGTCATTCAGACTTTCGGGTCGTTCTTTTCAAATGAGCGAGAATTTTTTCAACTTTCCAAACTCTCTATGAATTTAGGTAACTGATTTAGGACACCACCTACCGAAATCTGGTCTAACCATATATAAAATTAAATCTCAATTCATGGGTTCTCTCTGAAGCTAGATTAGTAGTGATAATTTTTCGAAATTCAGCTTAGATGTAGTTTTATACATTGTCTAGTTAAAATTAGCAACCTGATCAGTGAAATACAAATGTTTCATCGTATCTGTAATCATAGAGCCGAAATCTTGATTAATATATAATAAATTTAAAATTCGAAAGGACGAACAGATATCCAATGTTTAGCCTGCTCAAATCAAAACACTACTGTCTTGCGATATTTAATTTATTCAGAAATTGATAATAGTCTCCAAAATAAATTATCTGATGGAAAGAATATAATTCAAGATTGAGTCTGTTGAAAATACGAATATTCCTTTGACAAAAATCTATCAACTGAAAGCTGAACGTTTAGAGTATAGCATATTTCGGTAATTCATGAAATTTAAGATTTTCAATCAACTTTAATTTTAAAGCATGAATGGAGTTAGGGTCTTAATTCTAAATCATCTTTTTGCAATTTCTAATCTAAAAAGAAACGTGTCTGGAAAATTTTCAAAGTAGAATCCTTGGCATACATGAAAGTAACAAAATATACACGAAAAGTATATTATCGGATGCGAGCTGTTATTTTCAATACGATTTTGATTAAAGAATTTAATTTTTAAATCAACTGGCCATGGATAAATGTGCATTTCCAATGGTGAATGAAATATAGGAGTAATTAATCATATCAAACGAATTTGATGCCTTTTGCGTATTAGAGCTATTGTGAGAGGGAAATAAAAATTGGGGAAGAAAACGTTTTAGATGGGTACGCCATTTGAGTCTTGAGACTAGATTTAGTAACAAAATAATGGGGGGGGGGCATTGATTTTTTCTATATTACGCCAGTAGAGTTACCCAGACCTGTGGAATGTGAGATTTTTGGGAAGTCCCATGAAGTCTTGATTCATATTCTGTGAACAAGAGCTACTAATTTTCATTCCAAACAAGTCTTCTTTAAAAATTAGATTCAGTGCAAATTTGCTGTTTGAAATCTGCGCGCGAAAACAATTGGAATTTGTTCTTTTAATTTAGATAAAATCTCTAATTCACATTCGAAATTGTTCAAATTTTCTCCTTTTGTAGATTGCTCATCGAAGTATATGCCTGGTAACTCAAATTTCGAAAAGAATTGAGGTTTAAGATTTTTTCGTAACTTTTAAAGGAGAAGTTATTTTGAAAAATGTTCGGGACAAAAATATCTTCTGAATTTGCCTAATTAATCTGTGACAATATTCTTCTCCAGTTTGTCTACATGGGACTTCCAAAAAATCTCACAAATGAGAAGTTATTGTTCACTCTGATAAGAAAGTATCCAAATTGACTGCCTGACTGCAGTGAGGAGCTAAAAGATCAACAAAGCAAACATTAGTTGAAGGAACTGAGTAATATATATCTGTTACCTTTTTTTATAATTAATCAGAAACAATTATTAGTACCTAGTATAAATTAGTTCTGAAGAAGTCGTTTTTATTAAAAGAACTAATTCAATATTGAATATTTATATTCAAAATCAGCTAGTTGCTCAATTTTCCTGATATAGTTAGTACCTTGAAATGCCTCATTAAACTCAGTATTTTCAAGAATATTAATTTCTTCATCCTAAATCAATGTTTTAAACGTCTCCCAAGTTGTTGGGAGATAGCGATAACTGTACTGATGACGCCTGATAGACAGAAATACCGGTATTTGCAGATTCCTCTTTGAAATATACAATTGGTTCTTACTCTTTATAAATGCATCCATATAAAAAAATAGTGGACGCTTGTATTAAGAATGTATGGCGATTTGCCATACTACTCACAAGTACCTCACACCTTACACCCGGGCTAAAACTATGATTCCATAGTGTGTGTCCCGATCATTATTAGTAAGTTTGCAGGAAAAAGTTCCAAAATATTATCTCTACTACAATGTTTTTAGGTTTCAGAGTATCAAGTTAAATTTTCACGTAAACTATTTATTACGTCAGCATAACTTTTAAAAGAATTCATAACTTTAAGTGAAAAATATACTTTAAGTTCAAATTGTTTGTCTTTTAATGGTAGTAAAATATAAATTCTCTGATAACTGTAGCCAATCTAAATAATAATAACGTTGAAAAAAAGAAACCTCAATAAGGAGAAAAACCTTCATGTTGGCCATTGTAAGTTGAGGGCGTGGATGTCTGCACAAAGTGGGCTTAAAGTTCATTATGTAAAATTTCTCCTCGTGAGCTCCAAAGTATCTTCTTTTAGGTTTCTTGGGAGAATATTGAACTTTATTGAGGTTTCTTTTTTTCAACGTTATTATTTAGATTGGCTTCAGTTAATATATTTTACTACCATTAAAAGACAAATAATTTGAAATTTTCAGTAACTTTTCATTAAAATTTCAACACAATTGAAGAACTAATGATATTTTACTGAAATAAATATTTTCATGCGAGACAATCTTCACAAATAAGATTTGAAAATTAATTTTAGGATTCCATACTTAGAAAGATTTGCCTTCAAATTTTAGCTTCAAATGTGTTTATCCTTGACGTTCTCATTAAAATGCATCTCTAATTTTGTCAAATAAAATTTATACATGGATAAAATTTACTTTTTAAGAAATCTGTATACTTGAGTAGGTTCAAGAACCAAAAGCTGATCGACTAATACAGAATCTAGCAGAATGATTAATTCCATTAGTTCCTTGTGAGAAAATCCATTTCAATTAGTTATTACGTGGAAAGAAAAATAATAAATCAGCTTACACAAGAGACAATCAAATTTTCTAATGGTATTTCTCTTGAGGTAACCTTAGAATTTAATAATCTCTCATATAACAGATAGCGTTCTAATTCTTGAACGCATATATGTAATGGCATTTTATTCCTAATCACAAGTTGTTCGAAACACCATTCGATATTGGGTGTGTAACGCATTTGCAATTCAAACTTTCACCCACACTGTTCAATGAACTTTAAAGTGTCCTTCAGAATGAAAAATTGAGTGTGTGAGAGAAAATTCATATATTTATAAGGAGCAGCAATTAACGATTATGAATTTTATCCAAATAATAAAAGAAGGGAAATTTTAGAGCTTGAAAGAACAATATCAAGAGAGGTATATTCTAACATTTCTCTTCCCTTTCAGTTCAACTTCAAGATTTATCCCAGCGAAGAAGATAAAATTGATTACTCTATGACTCACTCTATACATGCCGAATTAATGGTGGGAAATTAAGACTACTCAAATTTTTATTTTGGATTATTCCCTACTTTCTAGTAGACTAGGGTTACCCGTTGAATATTTTTTCCTTCAAATTCCATGACCCAGTTCTGTTTCCAATACCCTGAAGTCTGCTGATTCATGAGGGACAAATTAAAATCGAAAATTTCCTTTCCCCATCTATCTTCTATTTTAATGAGCTACTAGGGGAAAGAAATTTTCGACTTTAATTTGTCCCACATGAATCAGCAGACTTCAAAGTATTGGAAACTAAACTAGCGCACGGAACTTTATCAATAACGGGTAACTCATTTCATAAACCACTTTATGATTTTGAGTCGTTGTAATGTATTGTCAATGTTTATGAGATGATGGAGTTACCCAAGTCTTTGACAATTCTCTCAAAAGTGATAATTGGGGCTACAAATTGCCTTAAAAAAGGTTGTTTTTCTTAATTCACATGAATCACTGATCAATAAAATCGACATCAAAGAGCTTAGAAAAAAAGGCCCTTTTCCATGCTCATGCCCCTTTTGATTGCAATCGATTTTAACTCAAACTACTAATGGATTTTTGTTGAATTCAACATAATAATCCTATCAGCTGAAGGGAAAAATATTCCTAGCTCATAATAGTTTTTGATATAAATTCAAAATTTTCACTCAAATAAACAAGAAAAAAATATATACATAATTGAATCAAATGAATATTCTGAATTGTCAAAATGTAAAACATGTCAAAATGTTGATCTGATTTCTTAGAATGGTATTTTAGAACAATTTTAAACTAAATATGTAAAATATTGAGTAGTGGAAAATTCATTGATTTAAAAAATTACACCAATTTAAAAAATCAACAAACTTTAAGGTGCTGGAAATATTTTCATAATGAATACTCAGACTAACAAGTTTAGTTAAATGCGATTCTCTATGATTTTCAACCCATATCGAAGTGGAATTTTTTTATGATACCAGCCTAATAGTTACCCTTCTTTTGACAGATACAAGATAGAAAAAATTGCCTTAATGAGTTAAACTCTCCAGAACGCGCAGTTCAATAGATGTACTTTAATTATGAAAAACCTTTCGCGACACTATTAGGCCCTTATAATTAAATAATTCGGATATAATATAATTTGGAAATTAACTTTGGCATCCAGTCCTGATGCAAATATTGGCAAGATTATTGATTTATAAATCCTAATTTTTGAGAAGTTAAATCATCACTTATTGAGAAAGATATTATTGTAATTAATAAGAGAATTAAGCTTTCAACAATGTCGACGGTTCAAGTGGCAATTCAAGTATCAAGTGCATTTTTTCAAATAATTCAAAAGTACAATAACATAATCTTTTTTAATGATCACTCTAATGATCAGTGATAGAGGAAACTAATCACTTTTTCACGCGAGGATAACGAAATATATATCCCAATTAAGAATCCGGATTTTACTATAGATTAAAGTGCTAGTCTTTCATACATTCTGGAAACGCTTTGAAAAATATTAAGCCTCATGTAAAATAATTTCTTTGCTTCGTTTTTTTCTTCGAATGTGAACTTTTAAAAGAGGTGAATATTAATTCTCTTGCACAGAAATATTCCCACAAATCGTACTGCCTATTTTGCATCGTGAAGAAGAGTTGTGAAAAAGTTTTATAAAAGTTTTTCAATATTAAAATACCTTGAAAATACCAACCACAATATTCTATATTAGAAAGATGAAATTATGAACTCTAATTCCAACGACAGAAATAGAAATGACCAATTCTTGTATGATTTCTAGAGAAACCAAACACATTTTTATTAATCAATATTCATTTCGTCAAGAAGAAATATTGTTTCACATTCATGGTGGATTGGTATTTTTATGACTATTTTTGTCTCATTTAGATCTTAAGATATCAAGCTACGAATCTATTATTTTGATCATATAATGTTCAATCTATGCTCGGTTTGGAGGAGTGTCGTAGAGGATTGTTCCCCAAGTCCCAAAATATGAAATCACATATGGCGCCGGCCTCCTTCCTCGAAATGAGTTTACATGGTAAACAATTGTTTATCATCCTCCCCATTACATTAAAAATAAACCCTCATGTCAACCCGTTGAGTTAAATTCGGCTTTAAAAAAATCGAAATGGCTTTACATGAATTATTTTTCCAAAATAGAAAATTTTCAACTAGAAAAATATTTATCGACAAGTTTTTAAGATAAGAATCCAATCAGAGAATCAATCTAGTTTCAAAGTAGTAGCTCCAAAACTCTAACCTCAAATGACACAACAGTGTCATATACCGGCCCGGACGGTTTTTTATTTAAACAGACACCTAACGTTGTTGATTTCAATAAAAATATTTGTATCAAGCTTTTAGAGCCGAAGAGTGTTGAAAGGCCAAATATTAAGATCCATGCATGTTTAAATCAGACTAAATCCCAGAATTGGAATTTTACTAATCATGAAAACCGTTAATTGTGCCTAGTTTTGGTGGATTGATAAGAAAGGGAAAGAAAACTTTTTAAACTTTGCGTGTCAATTAAAAATTTCACATCTTCTCTGCATATACTTGGAGAAAAGATCTGTGTTGTGAGAAAAATCTTGTGAGAAAATGGTTTAGTATTAACAATTCTCGAATTAAAATATGAGAGTATACTTGTTGCACGAATCCCTTTAGGATCACAAAGCTTGGACTTATTATTCCAATCTCGATGAAGATTGCAAATAAACTTTATACGCCCATTTTGTGCAGTCATATCACATGATTAATGTGGCTTAATGTGTATTCTACACAATGTATAAACTATTTCATCTAGCCGGGACTCTTTAATATGAAGACTCATCACTGGGCTACCCAAAATATGCAAAATAAAAATTATAAATGTATTTCTTATCTAAAACTAGAGCATAATTATGGGATTATATTTATAAAATATGCATGAAAATATGCACTCCTAATTATTGTCAAATAAGTTTTAAAAAGTTAGAAATTCATATAAAATCTTGTATTATGGTCAAGATGTGCTGTTTTATGTTTTCTGGGGTAGATGGCTTGTCATCACTCAAATAACTTGACATCATAGACATTTTTTCTTCGTATACTAGGGAAACACTACCATTTTGTCTCTCGATTATGGCCTTGATATCGTTGTCATCAATTCTTCGTTGTATGTATTCTTTTATGCCAGCTTTATCTTCTTCAAACTGCAACTCAGTGAGAATTTGATAACATTTGCTTAGCCTTGCATTACAGGCCTCAACAATTTTGATAATCGGAATGAGCTTGCAGTAGTTTCTATAAATAAGAAATAGATCTTTGTCTAGATCTGGATAAATGACGACACTTTTTGCATTTGAAACTATTATTCCACCATCTTTGACGACGAGGACAACCTTTTTGATAAACTGCAAATGCTCATATTAGTATTTGACTGCTTCAAGCCAGCTTTCCCAACGAGTTAGAATAGGTTGAGGAGGTTTACCAATTGACGAAAATAATTGAGAATGCTCCCTATTTTTCAACGTTAAAGCTTTTATTGATGAAATAAGATGATTTACTTCCTTGAATTGAGCTCTCACTCGGTTTGCACAGTTATGTTCTAGATGCGCTGAGCATGATTCATGAAACGTATGCTCATTAACGACTTTTAGATGATCTCCTGCCTTCTTTATATACGAGGCGTTTCAAATCTCTCATCACTTTTTCGATTGATCTAATTATGAAATTGTAATTTAAATGAATGACGTCACATACGAAAGCTTCTTCTGTTATCGATAGGAGTCTAATCATAAAATTCAAATACCTCTCTCAACTGAAATCTGATTCATCGCAGACAAGGACTATTTTCTTATTTCTAATGTTTGAGATTTCCATATTCTAACTGATATATATCCTCTGTTTGTCTTCTTGCCGATTCGTTGCTTGGGACTGGGAACGCAGAAGATTCAAGGACTTCTCTTAATTCTTGATTCCAAAGTTTGTAGAAAGGTAGAAAGACTTTCGATATCTTAAATTTCTGATGTTTGGAGTAAGACCATCGGGGAAACTTCTTCCTTTATGCTTCTCTCCTCTACGATGTTGTTCGATTTTGAATTTTAGTTCATATGATAGTTCTTTCAGACAAATGAGGCAGTACAAAAATCCGTTTTCAAGCTTAAATTCATTAAGGTACTCTTTCACGTACTTAGCCATGGTAAAATGAATAAAATTAACAGAGGAATTTATGTTTAGCTGAACCTAAGATTCTCATTGGTTGAAAAAGAGACAGTCACATACTAATTCTAAATATTTTTCCAACAAGAGTCATTAAAATTCTAAAAGTCAGTCACATGCTAAATATGCACTTGGTGTGTTCCTTCAGAAATATGTAAAAATATGTACTTTTTAGGCATATTTTTATTGAGCACTTTAAAGAGTTGAGATAAGTTGATAGACTATAAAAGAAAAGTGAGGTCTTCATTATATGAAAAACTCATTTTAGACTAAATCATGTAAAGAGAAATAGTATTAGTATCATTCGAATTATTATAGACAGGTGATAGTGATAGAGAGCTGATAATCTTATCCCGATATCAATCTTATTAATGACTTACACTGAGGACATTTCAATAACCTTTCGTATATAGAATGATT
>JJOG01004063.1:0-21777 GCA_000715275.1 Gyrodactylus salaris
TGTATTCGTTCAAGCAAACTATTCCGACTCCTAAAGATATTCAGATGTTTGACAAATATTCTCCGTTTAGATTTCGAAATTCTGAATAATTTTTAACTAGATATCGGGCACCAATCATATCTTCCTAACAAAAGGCTTTGAGAACGTTTCTTCTAAAGGATAGAATTTTTCATGTAGTTCCCAAATATTACTCCTATCTCTCACAAAGTCTTTAGACTGTCGAGAAAATCCCAGTTTTGGCGCAAGTTCAAATTAATTTGAATACGATTTCATACACAAATTATTTTGGCCTGTTTCCAACACCTAGAATAAATATTTAAAACACAGTTCCTCGTGAAATAATGTCTAGATTACGATTATGCGCGATCTAAAAGAGGTAAAGTCCAAAAAGCAGTGCCCAATTGTGGTTCATTTAGAGTTTTTTTTCTATTGATCGCTTGTCAACTCTAAACTTGATCGAGCCAAACTCAAGAGCGAGTTAAAGAGGGTAAAGGGCTTCATTTGGAATTTGCTTTTGCCTGGATTTATTAGAATTATTATTTCTTCTTCAAATTTAATGTATTCAAACTCACCTAAACTCTTCATAATAGAACAGCGATGCAATAATCTTGGATGAACTTTTAGGGCAATGAAAGTCCAAGGACTTGATCGTCCTCTCTTCACTTGTGTCATAGAGTAGATCAAGAGGGATCTGACCATGACCAATCACACGTTCTTTATATCGATGCTTGTTCCATGTTAAAATTAGATAAAAGTTGACCGATTTAATTTTCTCGCATGAGCATGTAACTAAATTAAATAAAAGTTATATTTATACTGTAATAACTGAACTAGACCAAATTCAGCAGAAAACAAAAACTGGATTGAAATGTTTGTCAAATTTTTATAGTTTAAGTAATTTTTCTCAGTTCTTCAATAAACACATCTTGATTTTCATTGGTCAAATGAATGAGTCAAATCATGAAAATTATCCCGCTGAATCATCAGTGTTGAAATGCTCACTAAATCTATTTTAATGTTTTTCTAGCTTTAAGAACCTTCAATAAAGAATCTTTGCTAGAAAAACAAGTTTTAATTAATTATAGATATGATATATAAGATACTACTATTGAGTACCATGTATTAGTAATACTTAACTTTTGACAAAGAATAAAAAGGATCGCTCGAGACTAATTTCTTGCATGTCATAATTTGTACTCACAATAACTTGGAGATTTGTCTAGCATCCTATCAACCCATATGACAATCGGTATCGTGCACATTTCTTGGTTCAAAGAGTGGCCTTTAGATAGGGAATTATTTGAAAAATAAATGTCTCCATTGCCATTTGAAAGGATAGACATTGGAAATGAATTGCTGTGGACTGTGAACTTCTCCAGATATCCTTCGTCTTCGTCCTCTGAAATAAGAGTTTTATCTCATCAGTAACTCATATTCTTTTTTTAATAAAAGAAATGCAATTTCTGTCTCAATTCTTACGACCCAAAACTATTTGATAATCGTCACGCTGCATACCTATGAAGTTTCAAAAAATATCTAGAAAAGAGTCTAATTTTATTTTTGTTAAAAATGTAGAGAAAATAGCAAATTTCACAAAAATTACTAAAGATGGGATTTATTTTTGTATTTTTAAAAAATAATTTTTTGCATGTGAGGAATTCGTTAAAATTTCTTAATTTATTCCTTGATTACAAATTTCGAATACTTTTTGCCAACTCTTTGAACCTGACTATGTTTCACTGCTAGTGAAAACTGCTTACATTAATTTTTTCTAAATACATGTGCTAAAAAAGTTCTAATATTGAATACTCACGCCTTGGAAAATAGTAGACCAAATCCAGATAGACTTTTTCAATTTCAGGCAGGTTACGAATAGGTTCATGCATTGATAGCCGCTCGAAAAGGAATCTGACATTGATGCTAAAATCATCGTCCCTTCCATCAGCACCTCCTTGAGATAGATTTGAAAAGGAAAAGTGATTTCTGACGGATAATATTTTCATAGTTGTATGAATTTGGCCAACCTTGTGTCCTTTAATAACGTTGAATATTGCAATCCAGCCATCCGAGAGAACACTCTCCTCTGTATTATGGCCCCCCTCTGGATTATTAAAGACAGTAAAGAAGTAGGAATATAATGAGTAGATTGGTAGTTTGACGAGTCCCAAAATCTTGTCTCGAGGATGGTTTTTCTGGAGGATTTCTATTGAAATGAACGAAGATCGTAGTTCATTTAATAACCTTTCATTGAAGAATATCGGTACGCGAATAAGACAATTTAAATCAATCTCTGAGGCGTCGTTGTGATAAATCTGTGATTGGTGGTATTTCTGGCTAGGATCGTTACTCGCTGATGTCCAAGGAAAACGAACTCGGAAGAAAAAGGATAAGCTATCAAAGATATCAAAAATGATCTTGTTAAGGGTTACGATTAGGTCGAATTGTGTCTCGAATGAAAATGAATCTGGTTTGGTATCCTCTTTATGGTCCATTTCAACATATTTACTTTTAAGTGGTATCTTTTTAATGCTAAACTGAATACATTTCAACAGATTACTAACTTGGAATCATCGTTTAACATTTTCTCTAGCTCTTCGTGGTTCATGAAAGTGTCGAAATTATCCTCAAATGGAGGGCTGGTAAGTCTAAAATTATAAATAGTTCTATTGTCTCACTTTTCATTGAAAGCTTTAAGGTACAAATGTTTTTTCGTTTTAGAGTAAGAACTGAGCGCAGACGACATGGTTTTATTAACTTGCAGTCGATTTTTAATATCTGAATTAACACTCGACAAATAGTACACAAATGGGAGTCATTTAAACGCGCAGAAAATTATTAATAGGATTTGGTGTTTGAAATTTTTTAAATAATTTTCAATTTTGAAAAATCTCGTATACTTTAATTACGTATCCAGTAAATAGAAGAGATTCTATCAACATCAGAGCTTTAGTTTTTTACTCAGCTTTTAATAGACAAGTATCTCTGTTAAAATTAGTTTTTATGAAAATGATGGTGCACAAAATTTGTGATTTACCCAAAATGCATATGTTAAAAAAATTAGTGAAGGTAGATCTAATAAGTAAATTAGTTCTTGTCAGCCAAGGACCTTAGCTTTTTCAATCCTATATGTTTAATTCAGTCAACATACAGTTCTACTAAGCAGAAATTCTCCTTATAATTCTGTAATTGGTTTAACATGATCTCTTAAAAAATTTATTAAACTTTCTCGACTCAAGTTATCAAGATATTAAAAATTAGTTTGATGAATAGAACAAAAAAAATCAAAAACTAAGATGAAGAAATCAGTGGCATGATTGAATCATGCCATGATTCCAAGGCCTTATCCAAACTGAAAAAAAATATGATCTGCAAACATCTATGCACAATGTTCATTGCACAAAAACTAACAAAAAAGTTTTTAAGAGCAAATCTTACTGAGTAAGTCTTACTCAATTAAAAATATAAAGTTCTATTACAAGAATAATGAAATAACAAAATTCTTAAAATTTTCAAAGCGTACATTATTAAACACAAGACATGAACTATGCAATTTATAAAACAAATTTATATCTCATAGAAAAATGAGAAAAATTGTATTTAAACTCCATATTTCTTGAATTCGGCGCCATCCGGAGGCTTCATATCTACATGTCCTTTACCAACCTCATTCCAATTTGTGCTTAAAACAGTACCGTTACTTTCAACAAAACTTTTCATCATGGCCTTCTTAGTTTCATCGTTTGCATCTTTGTAAATGTTTTCAAACATCTTTTGTAAGGGATCCTTATCATCCTCAATCTGTTCAGCTTCTTTTGCAAGTTTATCCCAGTCTTTAACTTTTTTACTGGAGGAAGGATAACTCTTAATTTCAGTTTCTTTCATTTCTGTCATCTCTAGAGTTGGCCAATGATTGTTTTCCCTTTTTACTAATTTCATTTCTAATTTGAACTTGTTAAGCGTGAACTTTGATTCTAGAGGGATTATTTCCGAGTGTAAATTAATTGTACGGCTGTCAGATCCAAAATTGACATTGACTGAGTTGGAATTAAAGTCCACCTTAAGGTTTTCAGGATCGATGTTCTTTCTATAAATAGTCAATACAACGAATCCTTCTTGTTGAAAGTGCTCTATCCTAAATAATTCATAAATCCATGGTAGAATTCCTACCTGTAACTATCCATTTTCGTATTGAAACTCCAAATATGAACAAGAATCAAGAAATGATATAATAGTTTTAATGATAATTTTATTATTTTTCAAATTCAAATTTTAGTTTTTCATACAGCACCATGCTAAAAATAAGCTACTTTTCAAATGCTGATTAGATTTAAGTTACTTTATTAATGTAAATTTGCCAGATAAGTATAATTGAAAAAGTTTACTTTAAAATCGTTCTTTGAAAAACTATTCTGACACATTTCCTCGTCCTCATACGTTAATGCTGATCATAAACCCAAAAGTTTTTCTGACTCCTATTCATGTCATTGACATTAAGAAACCTTTTGTATATGTAAATGCACTGAAAATTTTATTATCCTTTTGAAGACTGAAATTTAACTCAGTTTAATTCATTGATAAATCTTTTATTGTAAGGATTCTTGAGAAAAAGTGAATTCTTCAATATAAAATATTTATTTACAGTATTTAATAAAAATCACAGCCAAAATTTCAATGCCAATAAAGGTACTTTGTGAATAATTAAACTATCTAGAGACTGCCTTCTCGAGGGATTCTGTTAATGTGACATTTTTTATCATCAACTCCTCGCATAAATTCTTTAGGACAGAGAATTCTGCCAACACTTTGGAAATTGACTTTGGTTTCAAGGTAGAAGTTGATGCTTGAGATTCCTTGGGTGGATTTGGGAAAATATTATGTTGTATAATCTTGCTTTTAGCTCTTAATTCCACATCCTGGTCTTCTATTGTCTTTTTGAGAAGAGTTATTTCATCCTGACACCCAGTCAACCTCTCTATTATAACCTATTATAGAGATGTTATCAATTTTCGTCGAGCACAAATAACTTTATTGTAACAGCAATTAATAGTGATTCATTATTAATTAATATCATGCTACTAATTAAATCAATTAAAAGCAACAAGGCAATTTGTACTAGAAAAAAGGAAAAATTGACTAGGTAAATCTTCAAACCATTATTTTTTCACTTTTAAAATTTCCTTATAAAAATGTCAATCTTATTGAGTAATAGGAATATTATTTTAATGATTAATACAAGAACAAGTAAAGTTTTAAAGTTGACTACAAACTTGAAATTTACCTTGAAATCTGAGTCTGTAAATGAAGATTGAGTATAGGAATAAGTGCATCCGTGTTCAGAAGAATTGTCGGATTGATTCTGAAAGTAGGAATTCTGTGGAGTAATACTGTGAATAGTTTCTATCGGTGATTGAATTTGGCTGCTATGGCTGAGGCTTGTAGAGCTACTATTGACCGAATGCACTTTTTTCATTAGCATGGCCAACTGTCGTTGATAATCTCTTTTGGACTTTTCAAAAGAAATCTTGAGACGATTATTAATACTCTCTAAATCACGGATCCGTTCACTTGGAGTCAGATCACTTCCCTGAACAGATAGTTGTTTAACATCAGTCTGGACATCCTTTGAGATACATTCTATTAGCCTCTGGCATGCGATAGATTGAGATTCCCTTTGTATCTTGTGGATTTCGTCGAGTTCTTTGGTTAGACGCAGGCATTCGTCAGATAAAGTTTTATTCTGTAGTTGAAACTGAGTTTCGGTGTTCAAGAGTTTCTCCTTCAAGGATAAATTTTCTTTTCGCAAATTTTCTATTATTGTATTACTCTGAGAGAAATTGGGAAGGTGAAAGAAGGAGGATTTCGAACTTCCATCCTCAACTTTCGTTGATTCGTATTGGCCAAGTCTTCGGCTGAGAGATTCAACTTTTGTATTGAGATTACTGTTTGTCAATTTCAGAGATTCGTTTTCACTTTTTAAACGATCTGCATTTACATCATGAGATAGTTCCATAAACTTGATTGAAATCGTAAAACTTAATCAGTTTTGAAACTTTTGTCTATACTAACAAGCTAACAATTTTTAAAAGAGCCAATCGTTTTAATGAAATCGAATCAATTAAATATAGTAAATTGAATAAGGCTAGCTTTAATTAATTAAAATTAATTAATACTATCTGACAACCCCCTCTACAAAATGCAATACTTGATAAATCCTTTCGATGCTTATAGAAAATATTCTTATGATTCGATGCAATTTAACAATAATCGTGAGTCAAGTTCTTACATAAATTTTTAACTGAAGAGTCTGCAGTTATTCAAGATATTCTCATACATTTTAATAGCAGAAATAAGTCATTTCTTAGAGTATAAATTAATCAAAAATATTTATTGCATTGTAGTATAAAATTCTCATTTGGCGCTGAAAAAATCTACTTTTTTCATTTCATAATCTCATTCTCCACGTTCATCTCACATCGTCTAATGTGCTTATCCAGGGTACTACTAACTATAAAAGGAACTGAACAATGGGGGCATAATAGTCTTTGTTTTCCCTCTCTGAAATGGGTCTTCATGTGTCTTGTTAATTTCGAAGATTGCGCGCACGAATATTTACACAGGTTACATTTGAACGGTTTCTCTCCAGTGTGGCTTCTCTTGTGTACTTGAAGAATGGAATTATATTTTTATAAGTGAGTTGTTTTCAGAATGAAATTTTACATATATTCGAGTAAATAAATGTGTTATGAATTAAGGATGCTTCTCGTCGTGAGGCGACGTACTGAATGTAAAATCTAGCCCTCTTTAGTAAAGAGTTCCTAAAAGAATCCGTTTCACATGTAAAATCATTCGTTTCTACCGCAGTGCAATTATTGCTATATTAACAACGAATTAATATGTTTAAATGATGTTGTTACTTACAAGTACCACTAAGTAGTAATTATATTATTATGTAATGTTATTTTTGAATGATTCTCACCTGTTAAATTGCTGCAATTCTTGAAGTATTTCCCACAATATTCGCATTGATTTTTTTTTCTGGACATCTCACTAGAACTCTCATCAATAAGGCTCATTATTGAAAAGTAATCCATTTTCGATTCACTCGGATGATCCTTAACGTCTTGCATTGGAAGTTCATCTTGTTGAAAAGATGGAGAATACAATTTAGTTAACTTATAGTGCTCCTTTTTCTAACATGATTTCGTAAAAACATTATTCTCAAATAAAATGTGAGATACAGTTTGGGTACCTAGATAGTTGAGATTTCTCAGTTGAAGTCATTCAATCTTTCTTAAAAAATAGTTTTCATCTGATTTTTTTTACAGATTCATTTTCTGTAACATCAAACTCAACAACATCCTGCCTTTTTTCTCTTTTCAAAAATTTAAACCCTTTTTAAAATTTGTTGAGAGTTCAAATATTTTACAAAAGTCCTTGCGAGAGTATCAATGAATGTATCAAGATCCTACCAATTTAAGATCATGTTAAGAATTTTTTTTTCTTTAAATGGGCTATCATTTAATTCCCTGAAATTGAATATGATCTATGATTTACAGTTATCCCAAAAAATAGTTGAAAATATCATTAGAAGTTACATATACTTTTTTGAACATCAATGAGAATTGCAAATTTTAGAAGTGGAACTTTTAAATCAGATTGGCTAAATTACAAAATAAAGCCTACTAAGAAGGTTACCCCTCTTTTATAGTAGAAAAAACGACTTATTACTATGGCTACTGAGAGTTAAAAATATACATGTTAAAAAACAGTTGAGTGATTTAGCATAAAGAACTACTGATCATTTACACAGTGTGTGCAATACTTGCATGAGATAATCATTGTCCTGTAACCATTTTTTTGTTACAAGTTCCCTTTTCACAATCCTCATTTCCTTTTGTATTTTGCACACAAGTCTCTCTCTCTCACTCTGCATTATGATGAAATGAACCGTGCTTATCAAGTTTACCTGTTACCAATTATAAATTTTACAATTCCTTCGATTGCATCATGCACTTGATTCTCAAGCTTCTTCCTGCCAACCAACTTTTGTAAGCATTGAAAAATTACTTTTGACCTCTTGATAGATTCCTTCTAACCCACCCTATCCTAGGCATACACTAACTTGATTCGTTTATTAGTAGTGCTGTAAATATATTTCAAATTTGAGAACTAACATTTTTTAGTTTTTCTAAATTCTTTACATCTTCCATTTTTGTCCCAATATACTGGAAAAACGCATAACATTTAGTCCATGTATGAACATCTATTCCTTTTATTTTATTCTAACTTTTAGACTTTATAATTTATTTAAATACAAGTTCTCGATAAAAATTAGTCATGTTTTCAAGAAAATACTTTCAAGACACGTTTTCACAGGTAACTTTTCTCTGAATACGAACTATTTTTATTAGTTGATTCAAGATCTTTCTATAATTTAATGCTTTTCTGATGACTATATCTAGATACTATGTAGTGAATAGTATTGGGAATTTATCAAATTCCCATTCGGCACCTTTTAAAGCACATGAGACTGCATACTTTTTCAGAAAAACCTACTCTTTGAATCTCTCAAGTTTTCTAGACCCTTAGTACTTGATGTAACATTTTATTTAAAGGTACCTGATAACGTATGAAAGTTTCTCTTCCAAGAACCAAAATTATGTTTCATGAATGAAAAATTTAATATTTTTCATGAAATTCGGCTCCTATCTGCACAGAATATTTAAGAGTTATTTTTCCATAAGAATTTTATGAGAATTTATAAAAGTGTTTCGGAACGAGGTTTAAAAAAGGTATCCAAAAAATTTCTTTAAATTCAAAAAGTTACAAAAAATAGATTAGGACCAAGAGTTTTATTAAAAAGTCTAATTGAACAAAACTCACTTTTTGCACCAGCGACCTCTTGAATTTGACTCAAATTCTCTTCTCTAGTTGGTGTAATAAAGTTGTTGATTGAAACTTCTGAGTAAAATTGTTGATAAATTCTGAGGAAATTAGTGAGAAAATCATTCTCCATGGTCCAATTAGGTTGTGGTGAGAGCATTGACTTTATCCGAGCAGGCCAAGTTGTGTAGAGCAGCCAAAAATGCTTTGTTGATTTATATTAAGCGGAGAGCTTAACTAGAGGGTGGGTTGTAATCATTCTCATCTCAATAACCGCTACATTCATTTGCCCTTATAGTGTACAGAGGTCAGTATGCTCCACGTGAATTATACCTTGCATCCTGTACTGTGTATCCTTTAATTGAATAGAAATGAATTGATAGAGTATGCTTGGTACGCTATTATTATTTCGTACATCTGATGATCTATGCTTAACCCTTGCCTATTTGCGCACTTAGTCTTGTGGGACGATCTCTTGATTTTCGATAAAATAATGACCCCTCTGGGTAATTAGGCGATTGGAGTAACTTTTTATAGGCCTCGCTACTTAATGGACGTTTTTTTGTTGACTTTAACACTTTATCAACTGGAGTTTTATTCTTGTTTTTAGTAGGTTTGAGGCTAGAAAAGGTTTTGTAGAAGCTTGGTCTACCAGAAATAAGTACAGAAATAACCAGAAATAACTATTCATCTTCTTCTTTTAGGAGGGATGGTGTAGTGGATTGTTCCCCAAGTCCAATAAATATGATATCTCATATGGCGTGGGTTCGATTCCGGTCTCCTCCCTCCTTGAAACAAATTTACTTTGTAAATAGTTTCTAAAACTTCCTCCCCCATTATAACCCCTCATGTGAACCCGAAGAGAGTTAGACTCGGCTATGAAACTCAATTCTAAGAAAAAAAAATCTTCAACGAATAAGCGTACATTTAAAAGATTTCTGCTGTTGGTCACAACCAATAGAAACTATAGAAGACCTTTATCTTGTGCGTGATTGGAACTATCAACCGCGTTGGAAAGATTGCTTTGTTGTCAGATTGCAGAATGAGCTTCGTTGCATGATATGACATGTCAAAGTAACACCTAAAACGGATTCAACAGCAACCTTTGATGAAGTACTTAATTCAGTCTCCATTATATACAAAGAAAGTCAGCTATGACATCAGTCTTCTTATTGCTAAGAATTCTAAGCCGTTTTCTGATGGAGACTTTATAAAGGAATGCATTTTAGCGGCAAGTAAAGCTCTTTGCCCAGAAAAACTCTTTGAATCTCTCAAGTTATCAAGAAACACATTTGTCAGCAGAATTCAAGAAATAACGGATTCTACTATAAAAAACATGAATGAAAATCTGGAAAATTCTATATTAATTTCATTTGAACTTGATTACTCAACTAATGTCAGAGGCATTGAAAATATTTTGGTATTTGCAAAGACGTTTACGAGAAACGACCCATCATCTCCACGTTTATTTGATCTCATCAAGATTGACTACTCCGAAAGATATGCACGATGCTTTTTTATCCTCACTCAACAAATCACAAGTACAATTCAATGAAAACTTATTGAGCTCGGAATATAATGGGACGTCACAACGGTCTTCTAAGGCTTTTGGAAAGCAGCTTGTGTGTCAGTTTCAAATCTTGCTGCATTCACAGTCAGGTTCTCAGTTGTTTGAATGCAATTCCGAAGACTACTCGAGGAGAATAATTCAAATAAGAAGACGCTCCTATATCATAAAGCTGTTCGTTGGTTATCTTGCCATCAATCCTTGGAAAGATTTTTAAAACTTTTTTTTTCCATCATTAAAGATGCAGTTCGAAGAGATGACAAAAGATACTTTCTTCGAAGATTTGGTCGTGTTTACAGACATCTCGAAATTGGCCATGGTTTGAACTTTAGGCTCCAAAGTGAAAGATGGGAATATTTAAGTTGTTTGTCAGAGATTTGTCTGAATCCTCTTTATATAGCCAAAAGGACTTGAGTTTAATTATTTCCCAAATACATTGGTTTGCTCGAACGAGATTTAAAGAATAGCTATCTATCTAATGTTCATTGAACATGGATTTCATTCACATTCCTTTCACTGGTGGTTATTCCGAATTGCCAATTTTATTATGGATGTTATAAAATTATGAAAAAAAAATTTGAAAGTAGTGACCTGTTGCAATTCCCGCTGAATACTATAATTCATTAAGTCAACGAAATCTACCAGAAATCATGGTTCCAGAGAATAATCGACTGCGCGCAGTACTACCCTCAGCCAACTCCCCTCTTTAAGCGTCTCGAGAACCAGATGTTGGAATAGGGAACACTAATTCTAGAGTAGGTATCGGAAAATGCCATCATGTCCTATCTAGACTCATATCTTGTTTGGCGCTAAAATTAAAATATATTGGCGCGATAAACCAGTATTCTACCCTCCATACAGTACCTTTCCATCTCTATTACTAATTCTCATGATTCTACCATGAGAATAATTTCAAATTCTAGTATCTAAGAATTTTTCATTTTTTTGTAGCATATAGATTTCTGTGAGTGAATGCAAATTTTTGGATCCAATAATTTCTCTGGTCAAGAATTTCTAAAAGATCTTGCAGACTTATCGTCTTCCAATGTTGTATGTTCCACTGGTTGAACGCTGTGCTGTATGTTAGGGTTTAAAATGCTAATCCTTCCTTCTCGGGCCCCTTTCTGGATCCCTAACGATCGATTACATTAGATTGAAATTAAAATTCAAAACATGAGAAAGAATATCGATCCCCCATTGATCGAGTTGGTTTGAGGTGCACTCCGCTCTCCTATTCCATTTCCCAATTGTTCACATGCCTGCATAACAAGAAAGTTAATAACATGCACAATTTAAAAGAGTACACCTTTCCTTTTGTCAAAAGAGAGAAACTTAAGCTCTCTTCTTCACTCGGCTCCTCCCTCAAAAGTGTAACATGTTTGATAAGAAAGTCAAGGTTGATTACTTTGTGTACGAGGATCAGGAACAACTAAACGAATTGATCCCAAAGCTTAGAAAGGCTATAGAGGAGGCTAATGTGAAAGGTGTTGAGGAGGAACCTGATTTTCTTAACGATGATCATGTGTAAGTATTGCCTTTGAACTCTCTTGGGATCTCTAACTAAACGGTATTCGGATATTTTTCATCCACAGATTGACAAGGCATTTACGCGCTAGACAGTATAACGTTAAGGAGGCCTTAAAGCAGCTGGAAGGAACCGTAGAATGGCGTAGGACTTTTAAACCGTGGAGTTCAAATTGTAAATGGTGCACTGAAACTCCCGGCTATCACAGCATGGTGAGTAGATTGCCTTAATTTCGAATATTTCCTACTCGGAACTACTTTTAAGTAGTGTTCTATTTGTATAATTAGTTTTCTTTTTGAATTAAAACCTATTAATGATTTCTTTAGCCATAGTAGAGATATTACAAGGGCTGCCTATACAGTTGTATGACGAGTAGTCATGCTGAGGACAATACTACTGTTTGTCCTTCTACATATAATTATTTTGGGATTTGATTAACACTAGAATTGTATATAAAATTCTGTAAATAATTTCATGTTCGTCAACGATCAATCTTACTTAGAGAATTTGGTGCGTCATCTTTTGTTTCTTGATAAAAAAATTTCATTTTTATCTATAAATTGAGCGGTAATTTATAAAATATGCTAGAAATAATATTTTTTTATGATCTCTTCCTTTCTGTGATTTTTAACTGATTTTCTTAATATTTCGAGTAATTCTGAGAATGTTTTTTAATTATTTTAACAAATGGGAAATTGGAAAAAATATAATTGAAAAAAATTGCCAATCTTCAAATAATAGATCCATACACATTTTAATTGCGTATTTTTTTATCGTAGTAAAAATATCTTGTATAACTTGAATAGTTCTTCAGAAAACTATGAATGAATTTTGACAGTAAACATACAACAATTTAAAACGTATTCAAATACACTCAATGTTCTTGATTAACAAAATATCCTGTTGATAATAGAAATGTATAATTAAACGAAGAATCAATAAGATTTATGGTCCACTCTCCCATAGGGTATTCTTCTTATCATGTACAAGGGTAAAATTGAAATTCCCATTTCTACAGAGACAAATCGGCCATGACAAGTATGGTCGACCGATAATTTACGGATGCTTCGGGCAGGCGCAGACGAGTAAGAACACTGCTGAAGATTCTGTCGCCCACAGCGTCTACCTGATGGAGAACGCGTTCAAGAGTAGCCCCGAGTGGACCTGGATTTTTATCATTGACTGCACGGGTGAGTAGCTTATTTTATAAATTCTATAATTATTGCCGCCAATAATGCCAATGATCTCTTAAAACAAAAGACCGAAATCTTTGATATTCTTGGTAGAAATAAATTTTCTCACTTAGATTTTAAAACTGCATGACAAAAATATGTAATTTTTCTAAAACTAGTCATCCGTTTTTATAAAACCTCAAGAATATTTTATAAGTTATATTTCTAAAACCTTGGAGCCAAAAATATTTTGCTCCAAATATTCGTTGACATAAACTTGTTGAACAAACGTTCTTGCCACATATCTAGCAAACCTGTCTGATCTTTTCAATCCTCTTCTCTAGGACACACGTGGCTCTTATATAGGAAAAATATCATATAATATTTTATCTTCTTTCGGTAAAAATATAATATTTAGAACTCGATTTTCTAGGTTCTTAAACTAAATGTATTCGTTACTTTCAATGAGACAGAAAATAATCGAATACCCTCTCATATTATTAATATTCGAAATAATATATATTCCACTGATCTTGTTATTTAAGAATAGCTCTTTATGTGCGATTCTTTGATCATTCTTTCGACCAATCAATCTGATCATTATTAGGACACCGCAAAAATGTCAGTTTTTAATATATGAAATAGCCATTCTGAAAGACTGAAAAGCGAATCGAATTGAAGAATTACTCAAGCTCTTTCAAAATACAAAACAAAAATTGCAAAATAGTTTTTAAACAATTCTCTCAGCTCTGAATATCCCAAAATTATTTGTGGAAAAAGGTTTTCAGCCATTTTCACAAACCTGAACTAAACGTCTTTATAGAAAGTTTATAATAAAAGAGACAATCTTTTATTATAACAGTCAAAAGAATCAGGGCCTGATTATTAGGGAATGACCTCTTCCAAAGAGCCAGATAGCCACAATAAATATGATGAAAGCCTGCATTAACTTGACCCATTGTGAAATTCATTAAAAACACTTGCATTGAGAGTTTAATGCATTTTTAGAGAACTCTTTTGGTTGATTCAGCTATAAATTATAAAGTTCATAGCTAATTGTTTATTTTCTTTTCTTAATTTGCAATTTTAATCATTCTTTGGTGGGTTTTCATGAAATACTCAATTCGACAAATATGGTTTTTGAAACTCCAATAAAAGTATGAAATACTTCATAAAAAGTGTATTTTCTATTTATTCTAATAATTACGATACAAATTCTACGAAGTGCAACTTGGATTTTATCACACACATTTTCGAGTTAGGAATATTCTTAGACGACCTACTGATATTTATTTTCAGCTGTCTCATTTCGTTTTCATTCTGCTTTTCTATTCGTACATTTGATTCTAATAAAACCAAATTGAGCATTTGTAAAAATTGTAAATCAGTAAAAGTTCTGGCCTCAAACAGACAGAAAATGATTGAATTCAGCACCTCTCAACGGTTTCATCTTAAAGGTATGACTCTGCCCTGTTGTAATCCCTCAATTGGCCACGAAGTGGCTCGCATTCTCGGCAGCTACTACCCCGAACGCCTCGGCAAGGTCCTCGTCGTAAATCACAATCCCCTTTTTCATCATGTCTGGCATGCCATCAAGGTCTTCTTGGACCCAAAGACCTCCCAGAAGATGAAGTTTATTCGTAACCTCTCGAAAATGGAGGAGTACCTCACTAGGGTCTGCGATGACCAGACCAAAACCTGGATCATGGACGAAATACGCCTCAACGGCACCTTGAAAGAGGACCAACTCAGCTTTTGGTCCAATGAACTCAACGCCTCTACCGAGGGCCATGATCCACGCGGTGTTAAGGACTACATTGAAAAGTTCATTCTCCCGTTAGATGAGGGAACTGACCTGAAGGCCTTGGGCCATTTGCCGCACCCGAATATTATCGCCTATCAGAGGGGAGAGAAGTACTCAAATGTCACTCTCATACAGGGCAAGGCTCTCAATGATCTTGATAGTCTGGATGAGTCGATTCTACAAAAGTTTGGCATCACCAAGAAGAAGGATTCTAGTCCTGTGGATAATGACTCCAGCCCTGATGAGGATGTCACCTCCAAGTTTAAGAACATGTTCAAATTTAAAAAATAAATAAAATTAATGTTACTAACAAGTAGCCAGGATAATTCTTTCTAGTTTAT
The DNA here is from genome assembly GCA_000715275.1 of Gyrodactylus salaris. Lineage (NCBI taxonomy): Eukaryota > Metazoa > Platyhelminthes > Monogenea > Gyrodactylidea > Gyrodactylidae > Gyrodactylus > Gyrodactylus salaris. The sequence continues at coordinate 15,293 of JJOG01004063.1, forward strand.
GTATACTATTTTCTAGCAGTTATTAATAATGGTTACTTGCCAGATATCACATAATTTTTCCGATACAATAAAATGTACATTCATTCGTCAAAAGCTATAGTCAGGGCTATAGATATATTACATTTTTCCAAAATTCATAGAAAGCGAATTTTCATCCGATTGAGTTGGAAAGTAGGATATTCCGAAAGAAATTCCACCTCAGTTTTCGACGAATGAATGTAAATTTTATTGTATCAGACGAATTTTTCCAATATTGAAAAGTTAATTGACATTGCTCAATTTTCCGTAAAAAATAAAAACTTGAGATATTGTGAAGAAAAAATGGTATTTGGTTACTTACAAGTAGTCTTTCATTGGTTCATGTATCTCATTTTCTAAATTATGCAAATTTTTTTCAATGTTAAGGATATCATATAACATTTAAGAAATAGATAGGCCAACCTCGGATATTACTTGCATGATGCATTTCTGAAAATCGTCTGTCTCAGGCAATATAACTGGGGCATTTTGTTTTGTAGCTGATCGAAATTACCTAACCATTTTCAACCCTTCTAGGGTAACTTAAATACAATGAAAATTTAGTCAGAGTTCTATTTTTCTACTTTATTCGTCCAACTGAATTTTATTCAAAGATTACATACGGTATCTTCTCAATAGAAAGTAACCCTAACCTCTGAAAGTATACGAGTTGCCTCAGGGTTATACATAGTAGACGCTGTATTGATCGAAATTATCATTTGAGATTTGATCGGGTAAACATAATGTAATACATGAAACTTAAATGGCCGATAACTTTGAAAATTATGTTCTGACCAGAATTGACATCAGAATAAACAATGTTTATTAAACACACAGAACATTTTTTATAGTTATTAAATATATACTTATAAGTAATATCATCAAAATGAATATATATAATTATCAATAGTAGATTCTACTAGTAGATTCTACTAGGTAGAATTTAGCCAAAAAAATCAACCAGTAAGAAACGTGAAATTAATTATTTGTACATTTAAAATAATTAAAAGTTTTCTTTCAGTATGAGGTCTGATTAGCCTCATATGCTGAAAATTATTCACCTAATTAAAAGTCTAAGTTAAAATTTACCAATTTATTTTTCACCTCATGGAGATTCAAAGATTCTGACACACATTTAACATAATTGATAGTGTTCTTGGGCATATTTCTTTGTTAATTAAAGAAACATGTTCTCTTTAAAAACAAGTTAAATTTGTTGCCATCTTCTCCTATACTCGATTGTCGCCATGATAAGAAAAGAAAATGTCCGAAATTACCTCCAGGCGTTATCTTCACTTCCCCTGAGCCCCCTTTTTTCAAACACACATCTTTTCAGCTGCCCTCATTTTCATTTTAAACTTTGCAAAAAAAATATTTTTGATTTAAAGCTACTCACGAGTAGAAGACTAAATTTTTTTGAGTTTTAGAAGAAGCACACTCTTAGCAAACGTTTAGAAAAGCTAAATAGTTATTTATCTCTTCGACTAATGCAGAAATAGGTGAATTTTGAAAATTTACACAAACAGTTATTGTAAAGAAATGCATTCATAAAAAATGTACATGTTTTTTAAAAATAATAAAATAACGATTAATCCACCTCTCTTTACACCCCCAACCAACATTTAAACATTATAGTTTTCACTCGCATTTTTAAAATGTTATTCAGTAATATATTAACAGAGTTATATATCCATTTTTTGGGGGTAGGAAAACTAAATTTTTTATTCTTTGAGAAATGTCCGAAATTCAGGCAAAAAAGAAGTGTAGAAGAATTTCTCTACATGCGCACACCAACAGAGCCTTAATTACAGACACTATGAGATTTCCTTCCGTATTTGAATGATAAGCGCATTATTTTACCTCTTCAAAATAACTATAATTTCCCATGAGGGGCGTAACACTTGAAATGATCATGAAGTGAAAAGCACTTGAGAATAAGGATCAAAACTTTCCCACGCCTTTATCCACCTCTGCCCCGATTCTCATGCCACTTTGGCTACAATGTAGCTCGTGGCTCTGACAAAAACTTTTCTGTTTATTGAGAAATCAGAACGTCTGTTTTGAGATTTATTGCAAGGAAAAAACTCGGTCAACCATAATAATAGACCTCACACAGTTACTAGAGACACCATTTGTCTCCACAGTGTCGATAAGATTCTCCATCGTGTATGAGGAGAAATATAATGCCTTGACAAATTGCCCCTTCTGTGTGCTGTCTCATGTGTTGGAAACTTTTTCTTATCAACTCTCTGAAATCATGTTACACTCAAGCCACGAGAGAGGGAATGAAGATCTCCTATGTTGTCATGGCTACAGGATTTAAACTTATTTTCACTTTTGTTTTCTTTACCCCCTCCCTTCTCTCAAAATATATTTACAACTTTTCTAATCCAAACAATCCACGGATCACACTGGTTCTAGTAATTCTATAACCCCTCGATTTATTCAAGGCAAAATTTTTTAATTTTTTAGTGGTTGTCTGAAATCTGAAAAATAAATTTCAAAATAAATTCAAATTTATCATTAGGACTGCTGAAAATTATTATTTTTTCTCCTGTTGATAATAGTTTATTCAATCAGAATATCTTAAGTCATTACCGTGCTCATACTATTCTAATGGCCAAAAAATTCCCGGAAAGAGTATAATATATATATCAAGTTTTGTATTTTTGTGAATTAATAATTATATAGATTTAGTATAAATTTTGATGAAAAAAATTTAGTATCTGAGAGTCGTTTCTTCAAAAAGAAGAAGCAACTTTTTTCAAGAACGTTAGATGAAACTTTGCGTAATTTGATTACTGCCCGTCGATGAATTTGTGGAGGAGAATTGACTAAACTGTTCATCTTGAAGACTCGTTGGAGCGACCTGATGGTGAGTCAGCTGTCGGTGGTGATCGGATGCTGAATAACCTGTCTGGGGATATTGGCCTTCATGTTGATATGGATTCAGATTGGAGATTGCTGCCATGGCTGCAGCAAAAGAAGAGTAATTACTGACGGAATTCTGTTGGGAGAAGGACTCCGGGAAAGTGCCTTGCTGCGTGGGCCAATTGTGGTTGTCGTTGAAGGAATTCATAAAAGAGGATTGTCGCATAGGATCATTCGGCGGGTAGAGACCACCAGCGTGATCGGGATTCGGATAAGCACTCCCGTTGAAGGCGGGATAGGGGTTGTTGCAATAATAATTAGATCTGTTCTCTGTTTGCTCTTGTGGTTCGTTATAGTCTACTTTTAAGCGTTTCTCAGCACCCGCTTCTGGCTCGTCCGCTTCGAGGAACTCTTCGTCTTCATCTTCGTCGTCATCGTTACCGGAGGCGACAGATTGAGAGGTCCCGTTGTTTACCTTGGGACTCCAGGTCATTTTGTTCTCCTTCTTCAACCTTCGCCGGGCATTTGCGAACCACGTAGAGACTTGAGTCAGGGTCATCTTGGTAATTATCGCTAGCATTATCTTCTCTCCCTTGGTCGGATATGGGTTCTTTATGTGCTCCTGCAGCCAGGCTTTGAGGGTCGCTGTATTCTCTCGTGTCGCATTCTTCCGTCTAGTTGAATCGTGGCCACTGAAAATAAATATTAAATAAAAGAAAAAATATTTTCCAAAATGTTCAACCTACCTCTTCTGATGATTCTGTAGACCGTTATTATAAGAAGGGTGAGCATTGGCTGGAAAGTTTCTCTGGAAAGACGAGGTCATTGGATTTGCGGAAGTGGCTGGGAAGTTGCCGGCGTTATGTTCTGGGAATTTCGGATACGGTATCTGGCCTCTAATGAAGGAGTTTTTTATATAACTTCGAGAATTTGCAATTTCATCTCTGCTCAATTCCTTTACAAATCGGTCGTGATTCAACACCGGTTTATTAAGGGAAAAGTTCTTCACAGGACTCGAACACCGCGGTATTCTCCTCTCGATAGTGTCTTCTAAGAGGGCCAGATTTTCTGACTGCTTTGATGGGAAGTAGTCCTTCTTCGGTGAGGAATCACCTTCAGCGATCATATTACTCATTATCGGGTTCGATGATTCTGTTGATAGAGGCCAGAACTGACTGCTGGAACTGCCCTTAATTCCTAGACTTGAGTCGGCTCCGAAGCTCCCAGATCCCAGTTGGGTTGGACTCGAATTGGAACTGGCAAAATACTCTGAAGAGGAGGAAATCTGAGATGATCCTGTTGCATTGAGAAGTTGTTTAATCTGTGATTCATCCTGTTGCTGTGGCGTCGACTGTGCAAAGCCGTTGGCTGGATTGAAATACGCCCCCTTTGTGGATGATGTCAGCTCTAGCAATTGGGGTGATGGGCTCTTTTCCGGGACCTTGAATTGGCCAAACATATTTCCGTACCCATTGTGATCGAAAATCATCTCTGAACGTGAGTTATATTCCTTGTTCATTTATTCTCGATCAGGAATTTGATCAATTTCTGTTCAATTTAATAATTCCACTCGGTTTCCTTTTATTTTCTACGAGAGAGCTTTAGTTAACAAATTATCAAATGAATAATTCAAGTCTGATGGTTAAATCCTCCAAACATGCTTCCCTATCCCATTGAACTACCCCCCATTCTCTCTAGAAGAAGCCTAGATAGATGCCTCTAATGTTGTGTGTGCAGCGAGGTTTATACCAATGTACATTGTACACCGGGTAGGGACTAGGGGTTGCATAAAACATATTTAGCGTAGGATGTATTTTGTGCCCTACACTTCACTCCGATTGGCCACTGCTAATGTGTGCAGATTTGTTTGGAATAATTTCTCTTCTTGGTTTTTAATTTAAATGAGGATGTTTTTTCTTCATCAATCAATTGTAAAGAAGTTCTACTGATAAGGCTATTTACGCCTGAGTTGCCATTGCTACATGCAACAGTTCTTCACGGTTAATTAAGCAAATAGGCAAGCTAGAGGAAAACTTTTGTTCCTCTTGTCTGATCGCTCGCAGCAAAGTCTTGCCGATAGACGAGATTACAACAGAGGTTGGGTTTTTGTTGGGAGTTTTCTTCAAAGCAAATTTTTATTTTCCCATAAGAAGCTGCCTCTCAGATAATTAACAGAGGTCATATGCTCTCTTCCGGATCATGCTTGTATAATCTTGAAAAAACGTAACCCAAAGATGGTACCTATTAGATACCTGGAATTTTTAAAAAATGGAAATCTACTTATAAGTAGTTTTTTTTCTTAAAATATAAAATAGTCTGTGATTTCAGTGGATTAAAGATTACAATAAAAAAATATTTTATCCTAAATTTGAAGATTTTACCAAAAAATGTTTTTTTTGTTTTGAAAAATTGATTAGTCTTGACAAAAAAATGCATGTTATGTAAATTATTCAAAAGTCTTATTTAAAACATTTTATTGATTTGCTAAAGGGATAAATATCCCATTTCAGCAAGGCGAAATAAATATATCATCTTTCATTGTTTTTCGAATCATGCTGATAAATGTGATTTGATTCTAAAATCTTTGCGTACAGGTGTCGTTGGGTAGATTGAATTTCTAGTTGACTTCTCGGGAAGCAATCTCAATTACCATTTGATCCTGGCCGTGTAACCCTAGCCAGGATTGACTTTCAGCCTGATGTGTGAATATAAAGTTGAAATCTAGACTGGGAGCTTGGATATTTTCAGTGAAAAAAAAACCATTTCTACGATAGGAAAGAAGGTCCGATTTGCAATACAGTTACTTATCTTTAATTAGAATCAAAATCCTTATAAAAATCATCAAAGGTCCTTAGACAACAAACCCAGAAAAAAAATAGGAAAGGCTTATTCTCAATGCATTTCAAAGATTTTTAGGAAATTGAAAAATGCAGTTTAAAACTTTTTAAGAATCTCTAAAGATGATATACTTCAAAATAAAATCTACTCTTAAAGTTGTTTATCAAGGGCACGAGATTGCCGAAAACAATTACAAGTGTTGGCATGAATTTGAGAGAGTACCTAAACCTGAATACACCTCAATTCTATCGAAAAGATACAATATCACTTTCTGAGAAGGCTATATTCATTACATTCCTACAATTCATGCATTGCTCAATCAAACTTGAATCCCATCTGGATTCGAAGACTTGCAATCATTACCAAGAACTATCTACAGACAAGACCAGGCGAAATCAGAGCCGAAATCTAATTACGAACGCCAAAATACGAATACCACTTCAAAAAATTACGAAGAATTAACTTCAATATGTGATTTAACAAAAATAGATTCAGATTCATCCTTGAAAACGATTACCATGTTATTAAGAGTAAACGTTAACCCATGTCTATCATTTTTATATCCACAATTCGTACAAGTATTATACTTCTTATTTTCAAATCAAAAAACCTGAATATATGAGAAAGATATTATTTGCAAAATTTGGAATTTTTAGCAGCTTAGTGACCATCTCTTGTTCAAAAGTATAACATAATTGTTCACAGAATAAATTTAAACCTTTTCAAAATGGATTGTTAAATCTCACTAGAAGGCTCTT
>JJOG01004064.1:0-37115 GCA_000715275.1 Gyrodactylus salaris
GAAATTAATCCTTCAAAATCCAAATACAAGGAATAATTTCAATATTCTCAAAGTTTTATTATTTTATTCGAGAGAATTTTAAAGTTCTTTGAAAAAATAGATTTTAAAATGATCTCGAATTGTTGGAGGAAACGATTAACTGAATATTAATAAAAAACACAGAAAATCTCGTGTGAGTTAATTGAGAGAGAATAAGAAAAAAATTGTATCTAGCTTTTAACATGATTACAATATTTGAGTTTGAAATCAAGCATGAAAGTGAGATGAGATTTTCACTAGATGTTTATGCTCATCAATTTGTTAAATATTGACAGAAAATGCAAGCTAATATTTCCTAAAGTAAACTTAAACATTTAATAAATCTTGCAAGCAAGAGAAATTGTATAGCGTTAGAACCAAACACAAAAATAATATTTTGCACTGGTCAGAAATTCGTATGGGAATTATGAAAGAGCTCATCTAGTATTGTACCACTGCTGCGACAAATTATTCATGAAGTTGCTGAAATAAAAGTGAAATGTAGCTGAAAATTTAGAATTAAGTTCTCGGGATTTCGATTTAAAATTTAAGTTTTATTAAAAATCTAAAGTTCATCAATTGCGCATGTATTTTTGTAGTTGAAAGTAAACAAGGAACAAAAATATCGTGCCAAATTCGAAATTTTCTCTTTTTTTAAGTAGGATTAATCCTTGGCGAACTATTTACAGAGTAAATTTGCTTCAAGGACTGACATTTGAGTCGTTCGGTAATTTAAATTTAGAATCGTGATCAGGATTTTTACATCACTATTATAGTATAGTATCTCCCATGGCCTCATATCCCGTATTGCCTAAATGTATTGAAATCAAAAGTACTTCCGAACTATTCTCGGGTTACATGTATCATAGGATTTAGATAATTTTTGGTCAGTTTTAGTTACTCTCAAATATATCTCTTTCTTCCTGCTATACATAATGCTTCAATAATTTGAATTGTTACTATAATCGAAACCACTTTATAGATCAATCCAAGAATAATGAATAGAAAATATACAAGTTTTTCTTAGATACAATAGACCATGGTTACAGGAGCTTATGAAGCATTTCTCAATGTAATTATTATCTCTTCAAGGATATTGTAAAAATGTATTCATAATAAATTGTCGACATCTGAATGGCAAAATAGTTCCTTGATCATTTTAATACCGAAATATATTCATTTTGAGAAAGAGGATCCCAAGTCCCAAAACATGAATTCTCACATGACGAGGTTTTGATTCTCTCATCGAGATAAATTTACTTGTTGAACAATTTCTTGAGTAAAGTTTGCCTGTAATTTAATAGTGATTAACTTGAGCCGTTCAATTTTCAGATCAATATAAAGTAGCCATAGAATAAAAGTACAAATATGAAATTCCTTCATGACAAGTCATCAGATGAAATCCTCAATAGTTTCACAAAGATATGTCTCCAATCGATAGATTAAAACAATTTTTTTAAGCAATCACTAGAGAAAACAGAATAAATCCATTGTAGTCGAATGGAGAACCCAAAATGGAGAAACCAAAAATGCTTTTCTTTAAAATTCTTGTTTAAATTTTCAATTGCTCTAGAGAGCGTATCTAAATTTCGAATTAATCCCTCTTATAAAGTAAAGTGTTCTTAAAGAGACGAAAAATTATTTCAAGTTGGAATTCAAATTCTGCATCTCTCTCCCTCTTTGGAATAATATTCTCAAATCTATTTTCTTTCTTCTCATTGTTTAAATATTTCATTCAATATTTCCCTTCCTGCTGGCTAATAAGGATAGTTGTCATTCATATATTTCATTATTAACATCCTCAATGCAATAGTTTATTTCTTCATGAGCAGTTACTTTCATCTCTCGGCTCTTTTAATTGGAACTGACCTGAGGCGCCTTTTTATTTCTAAGAGTTCATTCAAAGAAACAATTTTCTCAATAAAACATGTTCCCGAAGGATCAAAATATTATTTAGTTCAACTAGTTAGTTGTTGAAGTCTTTAAAAAATAAAGAAAATTACCAAAATGAATTTTTGAAATCTCAATTGTGGTAGGGATGAGAATAAATTGCATAAGGAAGGAAAAAAATATTACATAATTTTTCAGATATCAAGATATTTGACGAGAGAGATAAAGATTAGAGAACGAAAAGTTAAATTATTCAAGTATTAGTAAAGAGAAAAAGTATAAATGTCAAAGAGATTCAGGTTTTATCAATTTTTATATTAACCATCCTAGGCCCACAGTGAAACTATTATTACATCTCACTAGAAGGCGCTTAACTCCGACAAGAGGAGTGATAAGAATATTCGAACTATCAGCTACTAACTAAGGAAATGTTAGGCTTTCGAATGACATCACTTTTGCACCTCAATAATATAAGGTTTCACTTGTAACTAAAATTCACTCCAAATTAGAATTTTCAACCAAAAAAAATTTGAAAAGCAAATTTGCTCATGGTCAAACGATTAACTAACGATTATGTATATCAATCATTTTTCAAGTATCCAAATCCTAAGAAATCTACATTATTTCATGAAAATTCATTAATTTTCATCCCTCTATCGAAAAGATAGACAATGAGATTGTAACAACAGATCCACTTCTTGTGCCAAGTATCAAATATTATATATTTCAAATTCTTGCCGAAGGGGGATATAATCCATCGTAACAGAAACATAATTACAGCTTTGTAAGCTTAGATTTAAATAGAGAAAATCGATTAAAGATTTTCCCTTCAACTATACACCAAAAACGTTTATCTTCCGACACGGGGCTTACTTCTTCATATATAGATAAATGCAAGAATATTGATATTCGGTTAGGATATAATCTTTGATCTGCTTGATCCACTTTCGATATAAGTATGAATGTTTTTTTCAAATGTTCAGCAGGCATCCAGCAAGTGTCAATAAGAAGTGGTCTTTTATTAACAGGGGTTTATTTTTACTCAAAAGATTTTATTTTTATTAAAAAACTACAGGTAGATACATGTCATCATGTACGAACATTTATCAAAATAGCCAATAAGATTGCAGGAAAAATTAACTAATGTGGACTCGAGAATGTATTCCGAGAAGGTATAAATGTATTCAATCTTATTGGCTATTTTGGGGAGACAAAAAGGTATAATAACACGATTTTCAACAATTCTCGTACATGTTGACCTGTTTCTACCTGTATAACATTGGGTAAAAATCAAGATTTCTCTCAAGGTATGAATCAATCTATAAACATTTCCCTTGTGATTGGCACCTTTAGACCCCTAAATTAAACAGGATTACCAATACTAATTTTGAATGAAATTTAAAATATTTTTGATCTCGACAATTTCTCGTGTGAAAGCCTGGTGACTCAGTGAGAAGGATCAGAGAAATTCATTTATTACGGCTTATTCATTGATTATTAAAAAGGTTAATAAAATAAATAATTGCCAATATAGTAGGAAGAACACATTAATAATTTATAATTTGGTCTTACTTTGAGTGAGACAACTTGGAAACGTTAGTGAGATGAAGAAAAATTATCCAAATATTGGAAGTTTATCTGAAAAAATGAAATATTCTCATTCCTCCACTATTTAGATTCTCTTCTAGTAGAAACTAATGCATCTTCTAATTGGCCATCGAGACAAATTTCGGTTTAATAAATTCAATTTGACTTAACAACCTCACATTGACTCATAGACCCTTCACAACAAAATATAGGGTTTAATTGAATTTTATTTTTTAATGTACATTGAAATTGACACTTTGACTTTTGATTATCTTAAAATGATGCAAATCAATCCTAATCATAGACTGTCAATGACAAAAACATGGGCAGGGAGCATGCATTCAAATAGCAAGAATGGCAGGTTTACGTGTTAGAAATAACCACCTTTCATTTGCTTATCATTAAAAAGGCAAAGTTTTATTCCCAATAGTCTTGGTGAATGAAAAGCATACTTTAACTGTTGTTCCTATTTCGAATAAATGAAATATGCCTCAGATACCACATTAGAACTGTCCGTTAGCAAAGAAGCTCCAGGCACTAATCAAGTTTCCTATACTTTGAAGTCTAATTATTCACGTGGGACACATGAAAATCACAAATTGTATTTCTCCTACTAGCTTTTTCCGATGAAGTTTTGATAAATCCAAGAATTCGAATTCAGTTGTTTTACCCAAAATGAAGGTAAAAAGTACAGGAAATTTTAGAAATAACGTAAATGCTCAATAATAATATAAATAATGAATCAGAATAGCATAACCAATTTTTATGAAAGATTATCTAAGGAATTTTTATTCAAAAAAAACTTTTGAGTTTTCCTTGATATAACTCAACTGTAGTCTGCTTGAACAAGATTGTAACACCTAGTTAAAAACTTGATAGCTTAGTTAATCGAATACGAGTGCCCTAATTGAATAATTCCTTCGCAGAATCATTCTATCAGAAGTCGTTAATCATTGTGATTCACGATTCGTGAAAATTTTAAAACTCAATTTCCTTTAAATGATATTGAAAATTTTCCTTTTTAAATTCACGTAAACCTTGAAGAAATTCTTCTATTCTATAAAGTTGAATCGAGTCTTGAAATATATCATACATTTAAATTTTAGAGAAAGTAGACTTTAGTGACCAATGAAAAGTTTGGCATGTCTTCCTACATGTCTTGTAAACTTGCTAGAATGCTTTTCTCTTATTTTTCAAGAAAATAAAAAGTTGTTTATCGCTAGTTCCTCCAGAATAAGGGAACAAAGAGAAGGTTTTTTTTCTTTGCTAATAACCAATAAAATGTATTCGAAGCAGTAAATTAAAATGATAAATTATTCACAGGAAAATACCTTTTAAATTTTATATTCTTCAAGCATTTTCGTGATTACGAGTGTGAAAATTAAAGTCTATATTCATAGGGAGATAATCATAAGAATTCTAGCATCTTAGTCATTTTGTGGTGAACTGTGTATTTCAGGTATAAGAAATATGAAGGAATTTCACTGAAAAAACATCGATTTCTATATAATGCTTTTAGTATCTTACGTGTGTGTTTTACCGTGTCAATCATTTTTTGTTATAAAAATGCAATTAATTTTCTTTACTTAAGATTAAAAGTAATCTCTTAACTTTCAGTTACTCTTGAGTACATGTGAATTGCTCTAAACAGTTTATCTCTAAACTAAGATTGACTACTCTGAATATTAGAATGGGTCTTGGAATAAGCAAATTTTAGTTTAAGAGAAAACAAGCGCGACACAAGTTTCACATTGGACGTCCTGTTAAAAATAGTTTGTAGTTTATAATTAAATACGAGTTATCAATACTTTCTTATTACATTTTCTTTTATCATGAAAATAGTTGAAACAGTTCCTGTCCAATTTCTAGCAAAGTCTAATATCACATTTAGAACATTTCCATTGTGTTTTTGATTCATGACATTTACCTTTAACATACTTGGCCGCTTTGTGTTGGAAGCCATCATGAACATAACAACGAGAGGTAGGGATGGCATAGAGAATTGTTACCCAAGTCCGTTAATATGATTTCTAATATGGCGTGCGTTCCCTCCTCGAAACGAATTTTCTTGGTAAATAGTTCCGAACCCTGCCTCCCCATTATTTCCCCTCACGTGAACCCGAAGAGACTTATTGAAAATCAAAATCTTGCAAATATTTGTAATCGAATAGTAGATTCAATGAGAAAGGGGAATATTTTAAAATTTGTCTTTATAAATACCCCCACTGGCTTGAGAGGATTTTCTGAATTACCAATATAACAACTCATTACTGTAGAAATTCTTAATTTAGGAATTCAGATAAGATTAATAGGTTTGAAAAACATTTTTAGTTTTTGATTCTCTCTGCCACAGAGAGATATTTATTTATCGAAGAATATTTATAAAATTAAAAACAAGCCACAAAAATTGCAAATGAATAAAATTGAACGTAAATATTTTTTCCTTTGAATAATTTTCAGGATAATTAAAAGGACCGTAAAAATTACGAATACACTCATGTATGGATGGACCTAATTGTTCCTCTTAAAGCTTGAATAATTTATGCCATATATATTATGAGTTGAGATTTTTGTTTGTCAAAAGAACATTGAAGCTATTCGAATTACTGCATCCTTAAACATTGGAGAACAAATCAACATAAAAAACGTTCATATTTATCAAAATTCTCAACCAATGTCATAGTAGCTCTTTGTTCATCTTTTAAACTTTGATATAATTTCTATTTTTTCTGAAATAAGAATCTTGAATATTATACAGTGAATTTTATTTCACATGCATCTTTGTTTTCCGACTTACCTCTAATCATGTGATATCCAATTTTTCATAACAATCCTAAATTAGTAATCTATCATTCCGGTTTCTGAGATACTTAGTCTTTTGTTCTCACTAGAAACTTGGAATTAAAATTTTCTTCTTGCAATGTACTCTTTAAAGTATCATTTTTATTCAGGAAATCCATACTATTGCGTAATTAAGGTTATTTAGCTGCTGTTTATCTTGCTGACGCTATTCTTAGATAAAATTCGCAATAATTAGTTCAACATCGCGGAAATAATCTCTTTTCTCAATTCTTTGTTCTTGCTCACTCTTGTCACTTTTCAAGCAGATAGCCCTATTTTTCTCTGAAGGATTTTTTATCAGAGTGGGAAATAGATTGATTTACTAGAAAAAATCGATTCCTAAATCCTACGGATGAAATCGCTCTCATAGATGTGAATTTGTAGAATCAAGGCTTCAGGGATTGCTTGAAAGGCTAACAGAAATAAGAATGTGAATTCTCTTGTTACAATGATCTCACATGGGATGCCGAATTGGAGAAAATAAAAGCTCATTTATTAGTTAACTTTCCCTTCCTAAAACCAAAATTATGTCTCATGATAAAAAACAGAAGAAAAATATTTTTTTGCCAAACTCTTCATAAAAGAAACGCAAAATTGAAATCCAATCAAGTTACCGAATCTTTTGGTTGTAAGACCTGTATTTGGATAATTCTTAGTGAATATTCTAAAATATTTTTAACTAACTAAGTTTAACCAACTTTTGGAGAGATTATCATCTAGAATAATAAAATATAGGAAAAAATTACATATACTCCTCCAAGTTTTTTAGTAGGAAATAAAGGTAGAATTGTACCCATACGATACTATTTAGATGATTAGAGGAAATGCGTTCAGCATTCACAAAAGTTACCTCTTATTGATCCTGTCCTATAAAAGTAGAACTCAACTAGAATACCAATTTTTCTTCATTTGGACTTAGAATAACGAACGGTAGGGGAGTTATTTTTCCCAAGACAGAGGATAGACCAATCGATCTTTTCATTACACATAGGTCAACAAATATTTATTATTACTAAACATAGAAAGGAAGTAAAATATATTTCATCGGTTATCTTTCCTGACACAGATATTATTATTTTCTTTGTTGGTCTAGGTATCTGAGCCATAGTGGGCTGAGGTTGGAGATAGCAATACAAGTGATGTGGATTCCGCCCAACATAAAATTGTACCTGATCAATGGTGGAAGAATCAGTTTTTTTATATAAAAATTGAAATAAATAACTTTAAGGGCTTTCTCAAAAAAAACATCCAACTTACGATAGGAGTAAAAATAATTTCTTGCATTCTACGGGGAATTCTGTTTGATGAAGTTTTTGAATCCCGACACTGACAAGGAGAGCCTACAGTTGTACAAGAAGCAGCTAAGCTGAAGCTACAGGATTCCCAATTTTTCTAGAAATAGTCCTATAAAATGTCTAGTAGACATGCCATTACTTTTCATACTATAGTCGTACTATAGGCACGCCTCGCTGCTAACTCAGTCAGAGCGTTTGCACTAGAGCACAAGAATATCACGTTTAAATTTCATTGCTTTTTAATCCTGAGTAATGATAACTTTTGGCTTATATTTATAAAAACTTGCATTAGTCAGGCATCACCCCCATTATGCAATGTAATAACAGGGGAATTCATGTAATAATCAGAGACTTAAAGAATGATCCAAGTTATTTTTATCTTTTAATTCTAAAATTTAATACAAGCCACGTAAAATAAAACTCTTCTTATTTTAACAAATAATATAATAATATGTTATGAGAAAATGTGAAAATCGTAGGGTTTTGTATAAAAATGGTCCTTTTTAAAAATAATAACATATATGTGTTTACTTATCAGTAGTATCTTCTTATTTAATTTCAATGTAAAGCGTATATTCGAGTTTTTCAAAATGCCACACAATTTGACTTAGTTTTACGTTTCAAGTATTTCTACTAACCAGTAGTTTGTTCATAACTATTGTACAGATTGAGATTTTTGTTTAATTAATTCAAGGGATTAAAATTTATTGAGCTTTTTTGATTTGAAAGTTAAATTTGTTTTTTCAAATCAACAAAACATACTTTTTATCAGTTTTCCATCTAGACATATTTAGGGCCAACTAACACATAATAAAGGTAAAAAAATAATTAAATTAATTTTATCTACAGATTCAAAGACTTCTAACTGAGTAACAAATTGTTTTGGAAGATGTTAAACTCCAAGAATCTTCCCAGAGTCTCAGATATTGATGCCCCGCTGATCTGTTGCACAAGGTAAGTCACAATGTTTAAAATGTCGCTGTATTTATTTTTTATCTTTGTTTTGTTAAAAGTACTCTAAGAATATGAGTATTCATTAAATAAATAAAGCTCTGATTGGTCAAGGACTGTCTAACCAATAGAATCACGAGTGAGATAAATAAAAACTTTTTTTTCTTCTGCTCGTTTTCTATTTATCAGCTTTTTGTAATGATTTTTTGATCCAAAATTATTATATCATGTGGATTTATATAACGCTATAAAGGAATCAACGTTATGCTATCTCTATTAATGTTATTAGCGTGAGACGTTGGGTGTAAATCCTCTCGGGGTAATGACATCAATAGGCAACTCAAGGTTTCTTATTAAGAAAAATAAACAAATCTTACCAACAATTAAAGACACTGAAAGCGAAGACGTCCAATGGAGGCAGACACAAAAGAGGAACATTTCAAGCTGGCTCTTCCGTGGTATTTGTTGTGGATTACACACGAAGAGAAATAAATTGAAAAGGAATGAGTATTTTAATAAATCCAGCAAAATCGGCGAACCAGAAGAGAATCTAGTGCGAAAGGTCGTTGACGAAGGGAATTATAGAGTAATGAACCTTAGCACTTCTATTGTCCAGACCCCTATCGAGCCGGATAGACTGGCATCATTTTCGACTTTAAATGTTTTACATTCGGGAATAAATGTTAAAAATGCCGTTTTCAGTGTTAACGATGTTAGGAATCGTGATAGTATGGTTAATGATGCTTTGAAAAGGTTGACGAAGCTTATCAAGCAGCTGGAGCAATGTGAGGCCGGGAATATTATGCGGGATGAATTGGTGGAGAATCTCACATATACCATTGAAGTATTGAAGAAATCAAGTGTAATACCGTGAGTTAATTACATTTTTCTAAGGAAAGCGTTCACATTTATTTGGCAGATCAAAAATATTCCAAAAAAAGTAGCCGTTATAAACAAAAGTTTTCTATTGCCTGATAAGTATAGAACGATTTGATCAAGCACTCGAGATTAAAGCATTTATAGAAAAAAAGACTTGTGTCACCTTGTTGGATCAGAATTAAGAAATTCATCCTCTCAAATTATTATTCAGAATAATAGATCTGAAGAAACTCTCTACACATTCAGAAATTCCCGAATATGTGTACTTCAATAGAAGCCAACTCACATATTAGCTGTTTTTATTTATTATACTTGAGAAATATACTGCAAAATGCTTGAATAAACAATGTGGAAACAATAAGCAGTAGAAAATTGCAATATTGATCCAATTTATGTATTATGCAATTATTAAAGACTTGGGATGAAATCAATTAAACTCAGACCTATATGTCAGTCTTGATCAAATATTCATTAACAATCGTTAAGGTCTTGGAAAATCCTTTATGTCGACTTGCATCCTAAATAGCTTCTTTGACTGTTACAATTTAACAGAGATCACATAATATCTGAGTCTTTTATTCCAAATTTACTCTCTGTAAATCTTTTGAGAATAAAATTATATTCATTATATTGACAATCCTGGTTGTCACAATACCAATATTTAAAGGATTTTTACTTGGAACTGGGGCGATCGACAAGACATTTCAAAGGTGGGACAATCACCTTCTTCTACATCTGTCTACTCCGACTAGAGAGAATCGGGATAGGGAAATCACTGCACAACTGATTTAAGTATTCTATCAACAATTATGAAATTATTGAAGAGTTGTTATGATAATGTACCACTATACCTTTTAAAGTTCTTATTGCGACTCCTCAACGTTTGAAGGTGATTACTCAAATTTAAATCTAAAGTTCTAGATTTCTTTAACAATGAGTCCGAAATGCTAATGAATAAATCTAAAAAGAAACGTATCATTTTATAAATGGTTGGTTATTATCATGACCAAAATATAAGTTTACAGTTTCTGTTAATAGCATAATACATTTTCAAATAGGATTGCAACAACTCATTATGCTACGGTCAGATTTAACATTCATTGAACTACCTGCTACGTCCTCTAACTTTTTCATCTTCTGTTTATTGAAATCCCCATATCTTGGTTATAAAGCAATATTTCGTTCATGTCTGCTCTCAACTTCACCGAAATCAAAAGAAAGTCAAAGTATCTTTATTCGCTTAAACTTGTTCTATTTTTGTATGTACTGCGGCTTTGTCGTAATATCTAAAGAAATCGGCATTTCGACATTTTTGCAATAGTTCCTGCATCCTTGACCTTCTAACCAGTTTTTAATTGTTGTTTTGCTGCAAATTAAAGAATAATCGCTTTTTACGTGGCAGACACATTCATCAAATTTCGCTCTCATTGTTGAGTTTCCGATCAGTGCACATTCATCAAAAATTATTTTCCGAATTTCTCATTTCCCAGCTTGATTTGCAAATTTCATCATATAACTTTTATTAAACAGATTTTTAATCGAGTCATCTTGTTCAGGTCAATTTAAAATCTAGAACTTTAGATTTTCACTCTTTGAATTGAGTTTCATAGCCGAGTCTAACTCTCTTCGGGTTCACATGAGGGGTTATAATGGGGTAGGAGGGTTTGAAACTATTTACCAAGTAAATTCGTTTCGATGAGGGAGGATATGAGATATCATATCAGGACTTGGGGAAGAATCCTTGCAAATTTCATGTTAGTCAAGCATAAATCCGACTTTGAAAATTTGCAAAAAGTTTGATTCTGTGCGAAATAAGGCTAGTTTCTGATACAACCTTTACACTGTTAGTAGAGCGCCAAACATTATCAGTTGCGCTCATTTGTTGCGAACAAATATGGGGCATAATTCTTCTGACTCTTGCTTCATAGCGATATCTATCATTGGACTTGTAAATACGAGATTGGATAATCATAAATTAGTAAATCCACATTTTATATTAATTCCTTCACCAGGGTGGTCTCTAGCACACATTCACATTCAACTCAAAAGATAACGGCATATTGAATTTAGCTTAACTGTCAATTATAACAATAGAAACTCATTTCTCTCATCCATACTTTCCAATTGGTCTTCATTAGACTTGTAGACATTGCTCAATCTATTGCAGAAGAAAAAAACACTCAAATCGTTGCTATATTTGACTCAAGTCAATAAAAAAAGAACAGACCTTATGTTAAGAATTTCATATTTCTAATTTAATCATAGGAGACTTGCAAGAAAGATCCCATTTTAGATTTGAAGAACAGATTCAATCTTTATCCATAACATTATTTAGCTATGGAACCTTTAGAAAATTCATATTAAATTCTCATAATAATACATGCGCAAATTCTAATCAGGTAGTTATATCAAGAAAATTGCTTTTTGTGAATTTTCAAACAAATAATCTTTGAAATAAATATTGACCCTTTTTACTTTTTTTCAAAGATTGTGCAAATAGATTTAGACAAGAATAGTTGAAATAGATTTTATTTTTAAAACTTGAGAATAGTCATTAATAAAGCTCTCATAATTAATTCAATTCAAATTAGCGTGTGTCCAAGAACCTGCTCTATATATATCACTTTTCATGAATCCTAAGGAATTGTGACAAGTCTTAATATTCTTGTTTTTTTAGAAGCTATCTTAAATGGATAATAGTTCATGTAGACTTTAAGAATACTAATTAGAATACTTGACACTTATTAATTTCTCTCATCATAGTTACTGGTTGAAAAATATGCATATTAAAATTAGCATAACACAAACTTGAAGAGCTTAGGTGGTTATTTAGATTACCTACCGGTAGATAGACTGTTTGTACATGAGAATCATTCACGCTCTTGATCACTAAAGTATGAGTTTATGACAAAATACTGCCTCTTTTCTACTCAACATGACTAGGAAGTTGGTTTCTGATTGATTAAGTATCGATAAGAATGCAAATTTTCCTTGTGATAATAAAATACTTTTCATTACGATACGAATACGATTTCGAATTATGATTGAACATTTTCTGACTTGATCCAGTTATTTCTTTGAAAATACCCAAAAATTTACTTGACCACTATTTAGAAAAGTCCATTTTTTTAATAATTGACTTTTTTGTTAAAAATTAGGTAATTAACTGTTATTACTAGAGTAACCAAGATCATATTTTTTATTCTTGTTTCTAATGAAAATTTCCTAAAACATGCGCATTCATAAAACGTCATACTTTTCAGATTTCGTCATATTTTTGTATTTTTTCTCAAAGCAAATTAGCTGTTTCAAATTTCAACTATTCTCGTAATTGGTATGATTAATTTGCTCATTGTATGTTTGCAATATCAAAATTACATCAATGTATGGATTATCGGAGTTGACTTGAGGTGTTACGCTACCCCTTTTTTCAATTTGACTTACTGCTTATTGGGGCACTGCTTTCTGAAAAAAGACCTTCAAGTTTCGAGAAATATAGAGGATGCTTAATACGAATTCGATAAAAAAAATTCTTCAAGTAACCCCCAATTATCTTTAGGTTGAGCACTACTCATAAGTAAAAAAGGTTGAAAATGAGATTTGATTTTTTGTATTCAGAGACAATCAAAACTTATTATTATTCATCACAGCTCTATCTAAAATAGAGTATTGCTCACCCAAAAGATAATTGGGGTTATTTGAAGAAATATTTTTCTCGAATTCGTAATAAGCATCCTCAATATATATCTCGAAACTTGAAGGTGTAGATAAACTTTTTTCAAAAAGCAGTGCCCTACTGCTTTCTAACTGTACCTATAATACGAACGAATGAAATTGAGATTTTAATATTCAATATGAAGAAAACTCACCACGGAGAAGCTTTATTGATCATGTAATCGAATATTAATACTTTGTCCGGATGAATTCGAGGAATTTAACTCTTCTCTGCAAGATATGAAATAGAATTGTGAAGTCAACTAGAAAGTGCCTGGTGGATCAACATGGGAGTGATGATCGCATAAACACAAATATATGAACATAGTTTAGCTTGAGTAGAAACAGCGTATTTTTCTCAAGTCAGAGAAATTCATTGAAAGCAAAACAGATCTGGATTATGAACAGATGCTAACATTTTGAAAATCGCATAAAAACTCTCATTAAAAGGGCTTTCAAATAATTATTTTCCCTAACCCTTCTTAGATGCTGCATAACTTTGTGAATTCAAATGCTGGATATATTGTCAGGTAGATCAAATCTTGATCTGTTTACATCAACAATTAGTTCCTTCAAGCGAGAAACATAAGGCTGACTCAAATTTCAAAACCTGCAAGGTTGATCGGAATTTTAATAATCAGTTTTGGAATTCTGAAAATAATTTTTTTCTCAAATTTTTTGCTTCCTTATGCAATTTTCCTCATATTCAATATACACAAAACGAATAATGTTAATTCACATTGAGGGGTTATAATGGGGAGGGAGGAGGCTCAAAAATTGTTTACCAAGTAAAATCATTTCGCGAACAAACCCTAGATGGTATCAAAACTACGTGAGGAGGTGCCTTGAATACAGGTAATAATCTATATTTACATATTCTTGTAGCCCCACTCATCAGTTTAGCATCTAGAGATTTCTCAGTTTATTCTACGCATTGAATGATACCTATAATCCTATGAGAATATTTCAAGTGAATAATCTGATTAACCCTCGGTCCTCTCTCAAGTTTATCTAAGCTTCAAATTATTTTGAGTCTCTAAAGTACTCTCTCAACATTAGAAATCTTGAGGTCATTAGGATAGATCTCAGAATTCAATGAATGCTTAGCCCACGTTATTGATTAGTTAAAGGTTAGATAAATTACTATTAGTTACCGTATTTTGAGAGGTATCTCACTCATTAAAGTTATGCACATCTATATTTCCTAATAGTTTTAGCCTATACCGTTGTAAGTGACTTATAGCTACAACGCTGTTAGGCTGATTACGACAGAATATTAGATATTCTCTATAGAAACCTACAACTTTTGAAAGGAAATCAAAATTCCTGAATGGCAAAGGTTATTATTAAATCTAAGCTTTTTTGAAGTCCTATAAGTTATGACTTATAACCTCTATCATTATTGAGAAATTAACTTTTCAGTCTAATATCGATGGAAGAGGAAAAATCTATTTATATTCTGAAAGGCAGACCATTAAGATGATTGTTATTAATTAATAAGTATTACTTATAGCTTATATCCTTATAAGTTATGAGGATAAATATGTTCAAGAAAGAAAAGAGACTAGAAAAATATTAATATAGCCAAGGAACTTATAAAAAGTTAATAAAAACCCTTTAAAGTCTACAGAAAATAGGCGAGCTAAATGAAGCATTCCAGGGACTTAACCCGGGTAAACCCACTGGTGTCCCGTTAAGAAAAAGTTTAAAATACTACTAGAAAAGTGCATCCATAAAACTCAAAATTTATCACACTTTCTCTTAATTATCTCTAGTTGTAATTATTAAAATATTTTGCTATCAACAAAAATGCCAATTTAATCATCCAAATTTTAATTTTCCAAAATCTTAAAACCGATGCAACTTTGATATTGTGCATCTGTATTGCCTTAGTTTTTGGTGTACCTGGGTTAAAGCGGTCCTAAACAGAAGAATTGAGATAATGGCTATTTTTCACGTTAGAGTGAGATAAACTTTTGTTTTAAGCCGCAATTTAAATTAAAATAAATGAGTTTTCACCGTTTTATTGAAAATGCTTCACTTAAGTCTATGTGTTGCCAAAATAATCTTCACGAAAAAAGATACAAGTCAAAACTGAATATAGCAGAAGTTCGTTTTGTTTACTCGAAACAAATTCTGAAATATTTTCATCATAAAAAACTACATCTTAATTACTCAATTATTCTCTTCTGTCTAGAAAAATAATCGATAAGAAAACTGCATCGTTATTTTCCTCTATCCATTTCAGCCCCTCCAAAGCTGACATGACCGAAATGAATGAGATCGACGAGACCAATGCATGCCCAAATGAGGTCAGAGAGTGGATCAATTCGACCTTCACCAAAGTATCTCCTTATAATTCTCAACAGCGGGAGAAAACTCGATTTAAGACAGTAGCAAATGCAATCAGAGCAGGAATTGTTGTTGAAAAGTATGTATTGTACAATTCGATTGCATAAGCGTTTCTCTTAAAAGATGCAGTGTCTATTTTTGAAACAGAATTAGCAGCCCCTGTGAAATGCAGTTATTCATTCTTAGTTGTTTTTCGTTTGATATACATTTGAATACCTCCATATATTCATTGATATGTCAAGATATTAGAGATTCTTATTCCAAATGGAAAAAATGATCTTGAAATAAAATCTGATTATTGATTTTTGACTTGGTAAAGTAATCCGAAAGATGCCTCGAAAAGTACGATTAACTCATATGATCTAGTGAAAAAATCTTTTCTCCTAATTTTGATCAATTCGAGTGATTTTATTGTTTTCCAGTACTGAAAAGTCTTAATTTACAACCAAGTGAATATGCGATTTACTAATCTATCATTTTTTAATTTGTCCGGAATTAAGTGATAAAATTCCTATCTTTGTACACTGTACATCGTACTTTGCTGCAAATCAATACTCAAATTGAAGCTTATTGACCAAGATGAAAAGAGTATGTAGATCAGCGGTCTCTAAGGTCAGTTTGAGTCACTGAGTAGGGCACTACTTTTGGAAAAATGCAAACTTTCACTAAAATACATAATTGTTCTAACCATGAAATCGGAAAACGAATTCTACCTCAACCTATATTATACATTTTTGTTCTGTCCATCATGATTGAAGCGAAACGTTAAATAAAAATCACTACCGATATCCTAGATATATCATGTGAGTAGTTTCATATTGACTAACTTTGCCTAGAAATAAAGTAAAGAATTTAAAGAGCAGTCTTTCCACTAGGATGTACAAGAAGACAATACCCCAGGTCATCACCGGTATCGATAAGAGGTCGGAGGAATTTCTAAAGGTAAGAAGAACTTTTTTCACAACAACATAATTTTAACACAATCGAGAAATAAAACAAAAAATATTCGGAATATTAAGTTTTAGACAAAGTATAGACAATTTGCTTCCCAAGCCCTCTGAAATGCTTCACTGAATTCAATATGCTCTATAATGTACTTTTCTGTTTTCTAAACTAACCCTTCAACTTCCAGAGAATGTTTTCACCATTTCCATTATGAGTTCATATTATTTAACTCTCTGAATAACTAAAAAATAATTTTGATTTTGGTGTTATTTTGAAGATTAATAGCTTCATCATCATAATTGTAATTTCTCCCTAACCGGAACGTGTCCGACCCTATAACTCTTGGTAACAGTTTGAAGTTAATAGACATTTACGGTTCATTACGGTTATGGAAAAATAATAACCGACTTGTCGGTAGGACTAGGTGGAACTCTGGAGTTGGAGGGTTAAGATGCTATGGTGGAGAAGAAATTAGTTTTCTTTTTAGCTTGATAGGAGAATCAAACTGTTTCAATCAATATGCAAAAAAGTGTTTTTTCTTTCCTCATTCATCTTTTATCTTTTAGGCATCTATCAATAATTGGTCTTTCGATATCTTCAAATTGCATAATCTTTCAGAGAATCATTCTTTAAAAACCATTGGAATATTCCTCCTGCAACAATATGATCTTATTTCAATATTTAAAGTAAGTTATTTAAATCTACTGTATTTTTTACAAAAAGTTTTAGAGGCTAGATCCAATTTAAATAAAATTAGTGAATATCAGTCTTCGGACATAACTTTTATAAAGATTTTATTGGTTTAACCCTGCTAGTCCCCTTTTGATCCATATTTGGTCTACAAGAGTTACTAAATTAGAATGATTCTTTTTTTAGAATTTGAGGTCCATAGCCATCTCTATTCGTGTTACAATGGGGAGGGAGAAATGTGTTTACCAAGTAAACTCATCTCGAGGTGGGAGGCTAGCGGAATCTGAGCCAGGCTATATGAAAACTCATCCTCTACGCCACTGAAATTGTACGAGGCTGAAAGGGGGGGGGGGTTAAAGGCAAGCAGAAGCTATTAGTTTGGGTCTCAGAAAATTCGTAGCTTTCTGTGTTGTCCTGAGACAACTATGTATAGTATACATTGTATACTTGTGACGGGAAGAATTTTCGACCGACTACGTCTTGTGAACTTCTGAGTAGTTTGATGTTAATTTTACGATATCTTGAGGAAGAGGTTTCGGGTTCAACTGAGTCTATTTTTCGGGAGCTGAATGTGCTATCCCGTGGACTAACTCTCCTGTCAGCGTTTAAACTTTTCTTAATGATTCCAAGTCCGTCCAAAACGGAATTTTTAGTCGAAAGGTAATCGTATTCCCAGTTATTCCAGGTTTTCCTCATAACTTTATCTTAAATGTGCTAACTTCTCAATAAGTGATTTAACAAAACTCTCTGTTATTTCTCGAATCTTGGAAAAATTATCCAAAACCTTGAAATTTCTTGGTTTGCAGCGTATAAATTCTTTAATATCTACAAATTCATTCAGATCTGAATAAGATTATTTTTGATTAAATCAAGTATGCAATTTTAGAGTTAGGTTTAGTTCTTCTACTTTATATTTGTTGGGTCAAGGCTCCTAACCAAAATACCTGTGTTACCTGAGCCCTAATACTGAGAGGTAATTCTTTTCCTTTTTTTCTGACTCAAATTCATGGATATCGATTAAACTTCATTCATGAAAAAATCATATAAATAGTCATGATTAATATTTCAATTATAATTAATACATAATCTCTGAGATGGCATCTTTCTCATTTTGTTTTATGATCAGAAACAAGTTTTAATAAAAAATTGTCTCAATTTTTTCAATCAATACTCAATGAGGGGGAAATTTATTCCCCCCTCAGAGATTCCTTAAAGATGAAAGGGAAGTTATCCAATGATGATGCAAGAGAAAGCTCAGAAAGTATCTCTACTTTTTGCTTTGAAATAAACAAAGAAGAATCCTACTTGAGATGGTCAAATAATAACTATCTTGTGGTGATTTAAAATAACATTTTCCAATTTAAATGTAGTGTTTCTATAGAAAAAAAATTTGTCCTTTTCAAGGAAATTACTTTATCCATGAGAGTTATTATTTACATTTTTACGCAATATCGTAGGGAAAATAAATATAGAGCTTATTTAATAAAATCAGGCTGTTCGAAAGGTAATTGCGTTTTATTAGAGAAAATTGAAATAGGATTTATTGCGGGAGAAATAAGTAAGTTTCTTTCAAATGAAACTTTTATTGTTTTCCACAGCCAACATTAAGACATAATAAAACGTTAATAAATTTTCTTTTCTTTCCTAAAATTTAATTTTCTCAGCAAGCTTGAAACTTCATTTTCTTGCATATGCTAAATTAAAAATAATTCTTATGCAGACTCCAATAGTAACTTTATGAAAACTATGAAATTGTTACTGTTATCATGTTACAATTTGAAACGTCGTTCTTAGGAAGAGAAAATCATGAGAGGAATAACTATAGAAATCCATACCATGAGGATTGATCATCATATAGTGGCACATTTCAGGATCTAAATGTGAGACGATAAAGGCCATAAGAAGCCAAAATAAACACTCTTTAAGCCTAAATTGATAAGAAAACACCTAATACAAACCCCAAAAATATGTTTTCAAGTCAATATGGTGATATATGTAAAATAGTGTTAATTCCTGTGTATGCTATACATTTTTCTGATTGCTGATGATACGGAATTGAGAGTATTGTTGTTGCCTCATCATATTATAAGAAATCATTGGAAGAAATTTTATATTTCCTACAAAAAATTAACAATTATATTTTTATTGTATGAATTTAAATATGAAAATATTGTTTTCGAGGTGAATATGTATGAGTTTTTTTAAACCCTTTCGGTATCTTAACAAGTTTTAAAACCTGTTCTTGAATTAAATTATTCATTCACTGTATGATCTGTAATAAACAAGATGGTTAATGATTGAAGGCCTCAATTTGATGCTCCCAAATGCATATTTTTACATATTTTAAGGTCGATTACATATTTCTACTTATTACCTGAATAATGATTTTTCAATAAATTTTCTAGATAATCAAGAACTGCATTCAAGATAGAATTCTAATAATCTGCCTAAAATTAAAGGTCTCACAGTGGACCTGTTATTATATGTTTACCAAAATAATTGCACCAAGAAATATTTTGTCACAGGTAGATAGACTGAGAGAATCAATTTGAACAGCACACATATCCCCAAGTTTATTGAAAATATCTAATTATACTTTTTATGATTATTTTCAAGTGAAAAAATTCATATTTCTAGTAGCTCAAGTAATTACAATTTTCTGCAAAACTTCAACCTCCAAAGATAAAAATTAGATTGTTTATTTATCCAACTCCCACCTATATGTCACGTATATGAAGTTCACGTGTCCAGAGAAATGGTGTTCTTTTCTGTCCAATGCCCTTAAGAGATTCACAATGTTAGCAGAAAACAAGCTAATCTTGATAATACTTTCAATTTTTCTTGGTAGTAATTTATTAAGCAGCAAATGTAGTATCTCAGTCATGAGTGTGAGAATTTGAAATCAAACATAGAGGGGAAAGAACAAGTTTTATTTTCTTAATTGATAATTAAAAGAAAGTTGTGATGGATTTCGATAAATAAAAGAAAAGGTACTCTCTCTCCTCTTGTAGCTTTTTCCAAAATAAGTTTCAGTAAAATCCAAGATTACGAGTACTTTTAATCCAGGAATGTTAGAGAATAACTTTTAGCATTCCTACTACGATATCATTGAATTTTACATTTATTTAACGGCTTCTTGTTTCTCTCCAACTGCATTGTAATCGGATTGTATTTTATGCGGTTTCGGTATTTTATAAAAAATCGTTTATTTGATTTTGTCATAAGGCACAAATCCTCATGGCAACTTCCATCGGAAGTATCACTGTCAACGCTGTGAATTTCAGTGACAAGCATCTTTCTGAGAGAGAGAGGTCTTGCTTCGACATAGTATAATGATACAATGATTGAAATCCAAAAAAGCTCTCTTGACAAGCCCATCGATATAAAAATTATTTAATCTGAAAATAGCAACAATAAGCATTAACTCATGGAATAGAAAGGGGTCTAGCTGAGAAAATATTTTAATATTAAATTTCACGCAGATTTGAAAAGTCAATGGGTTGTTTTCCACCCGATGATCGGTTTGAAGGTTTAAAAAAATTTATTTTTATTTTGAACGTTAGCACATTGATTTATTCCTATCAGATATCTCTGATAAATGAATTATAGTTCATCAAGAACCATGTAAAATTACATTGACAATTAAACTTGATTTGAAATCAAAAAAAAAGAAAAACTTAATTTGATGTATCTAAAAGCTTGAAAGTAGCCTCGGTCACGTCAAGTCAGATCTCTACCACAGAGAATTGAATTCACTACATGCAAATAAAATAATAGGAACAAATTATCTGACCATCAATCAGGATAAGAAAATTGAGATCTCCTCTTCTGTCTACTTGGACAGAACTTTACGGAAAAGTGAAGATACATGATATTTATTAACTGCAACTACCGTCCGCATCGGCACTACTCATCGTGAAGGGAGAAGAAGGAATAGATTTATTTTTCAGTTAATACTTGTTCCGATTGATGACAAGAAAGAATTCTCAGACGAAGAAAACTTTATAAAAGCAATTCTTTGTGGTTAATTTCAACATAAACTCGTTTTTCTACTATTGAATAGCGCGTAAGGCAGTTACAGACTAGAGAGATTTTTATTAGCACGTTCTTATCCAGGTTACTCCACAGATCATAAAAATTAATGACCTAGATACAATATTTTGTAAAGTGTTGGTCTAGTGTCCACTTTATAAATTTTCTTATTCATGAAACACTATTACAGAATAACTGTATCGACCAAAGGAATCCTTAACTTCTGTTCAAAAGAAAGAAAGGTTCCTTGAATTTAAAAGCTTATCAATGATAAAGTTTCGGTTCTTTCGTCAATAAATGGATCGGATTGAGCATAATGTTTCTTTCATTATAATTGGCGCATGTTTCAAATTAAAAATTTTCTCAACTAAGGTTCAGGTTTTTTTATTAATATAAGCATATTTTCTAGATTCTTGTTGAATTTAGCCTTTCAACTAGTAATCGGGCTATTTTAAACCTTGGAAAGAATATGTTTTCTCATAAATAATAATGCTTGTTACGAATAACCTATAAATATGTTCGATTCCGGTCTCCTCCCTCCTTGAAACAAATTTACTATGTAAATAGTTTCTAAAACTTCCTCCCCCATTATAACCCCCCATGTGAACCCGAAGAGAGTTAGACTAGGCTATGAAACTCAATTCTAAGAAAAAAAATCATTCGTTTTTGATAAGCCATTTTGACAGAGGCCCATAGAAAATAAAAAGTTGGTCCCTGAAGTCTATAGGGATTGAGACTTATCAGAATTTAGTTATCTGAATGTTGAAAAGTAGAAGAGAGGAATACATTTTTTTTGCGAGAAGTGGGCTAATCTAAGACTGCTGAATATGCAACTGGGGATCAGGAAACGGAATTGAGAGTTATTTAATTCGAAAGTTAAGGAAAAACGGAAATAGCTCAAATTCGACGCTCATTCATATAGGATACTAGAACTCGATGATTTTTATCTGATGGTTTGATGAGATCTGGAAATTGTAATTTCAACTTGATCATCTAAATATGGCATCTCATCTCCGGTTTTGGATATTCTTTTGATAAGAGGCACGTTTAGAATATTTTCTTTTAACGCCCACTTTTTTACATTCACTAGGGCGAGAAATATGCTAATTTTGCTAATTTTTTATGCAAAATCAGGGTGTTCCGGTATAAATCAAGTTGCATGCAATACTCAAGTTTCGTATACTTTTTAATCAACACATTAAATTTTCATTCCTCTCGTAGCTTTTTCGATTAAATAGAAGATAATTGCTATACTAAAATACGTGTCTCTCAAAATTCAATTTTTTTAGTTTTTTTACGTTCCCATGAGGAGTTAGGCAAAGAGTAGTTTTAATCTAGAAGTTTCATGATTCGAATCATTATTTTCTTCAAGAAAATATATCAATTTCGTTCGAGAATCATTACTTCCTTTCGTAAAATATAAATCTACTCTTGAGTTATAAACTACAATCGAATTTGGTTGTTTTATATTTCATTCAATTATATCATAAAATGATTGCCATTAATTCAAAAGAATATTTTCAATATGGTGGAAAATATTGTTCTTAATCATAACATGAAGTATCCCTTGATAAATTTGAGCAAATCGACCATGTACGACAAGGTCGAGGCCGCACAATTTTGCGAATAAGAAAAATGAGCAGAAAACATAAAGGCCATTATTCGCTTAATGAAATCCGTGAACGCTCAACATATGACACCATCCTTGTATTTGATACATAAGTTTAGGACTAAGAGATCCTCAGAAATCTTATATTCTTTGGTACATCTGTAAAAATGAATTTTCTATAAATATTTTCTAATTTTCACATTATTTAGATTCCCATTTCAATACTCAACGCATTCCTATTACAACTAGAAATTGGATATAGTAAATATTCAAACCCCTATCATAACATTCAGCACGGCGCAGACGTTTCACAAACCTGTCATTCAATCCTGAAGTTCAGTGGACTAGACGTGAGTCCACTAAATTATAATTACACTTTTTACGTAATATTGCAGTGAAATCGCACAAAATCTTAATTTTTTATTGAGTTTTTATCATTGCACATTTGTAAGAATTCCTATCCTGATAATGAAGACCTTGTACCCAGAAGCCATTGGGGAGAGGTTATGTCACTAAGGAATGCTAATCGCTAGTAAATTCAGCACACAGCTCCCGAACTTCTTTTCAGAATATTAGTGAAGGATTTAATTCAATGATTAATTCCTTGCAAATTCATATTAAATCTGCATTCCTTGGATAAGAAATTCTCTAAAATAATCTTCATTCATGATGTAAAATTTGGGCAGATCAAAAGAACTGTAGCAGAAATATGCTCGCAATTTTCTCTTTAAAAACAGATTCTAAAGTTGTATTTGCCTTATTATTATTTTGTGTTCAATCTGTCTACTTGAATATGAAATATGCTCTCTTTTTCCCCTAATCATATCAGAAGATCCCTATATATCATGAAACAATGCATCTGTTATTCAACTAACTCGATAATACCTTTATAGCTGTAACATTCAATTTCATATAACTTTTTTTCTCATTTGATTAAAACAAAACAAAAAAGATATCCCAATCCGGTACATAAGGATTAGGAGTAGTTAATATCGATCGTAGTAAGGAAAAAGAAGAGGAAACGCTCATCTATTAGTTATACCATGAAACGTTTAGTAGAACGCTTGAATATTTCACATATTATTAGAACCTTGTATGCCCACAATAAATGTTATTTTTCGATGTACAAATATACCTCCAAACTAAACCCTTTAAATAACATTTTCGTCTCTCCTCTTTTAATCTCAAGGGATGTAGAAATTGAATTATTCTCTCGCTTTCATCATGAATAACAAAAATAATAATAACACTACATATGCTCTCTTTTTTCATATTTATAAGACAATACCGAAGAAGAGAGGAAATTTCTTTATTTATATTAGAAGGGAAAATATAACTTCTCAGATGGATATAAGTGAAAATATTTCATTTTCCCATTGGAATTAAAGCTAAGAAATGGAAGAAATTTTACTTTTATTTGCTCTTTTACAAGTTTCAGAAAAATATAAAAAGTGACAAATAGGGTTACCCGTTACTTTGAAGTTTGCTGATTCAGAAAAGAAAATCTCATATAGTGGATATGATTGTTTTGCTTAAATTGAATGAAGGTTTTCATAATGAATAACCCTAGCGGCCCAGAGAAATATGATTTATCTTTCGATTTTCGTAGTCTCAAGTGAGGGAATCTATATTTTTATCTCCAAGAGTTTTGGTTCTCCCGAAAATTAGATCAGCAACCAATCAGAAGCTTCGAAGCATGTATTTATGTCATCCTCTGTTGAAAAAGGGTCCATTTGACACGATAAGCAAATTCAAGAGCGGTACAGACGAAATATTAATTCTTTGAACATTTTTGAGATAGGGAAATAAATGTGTTAAACTTAAATAAATTAACTTTGATTATGAAAAACCTTTCGTGTCACTGTTCAAATCCGAGATGGGGGACATGATTATTCTTCTCAAAATGGAGTTTAAAGAATAGATTTTATACAGGAATTCTCGATTTATGAAGAAAATACTAAAAAATATCGTATTCCTTAAACGGCTTTCACAAATTGTAATCTGTAATACAAAGTTTCAATAAATTTTAGTTGAGGTACTTTTATTAATATTTTGAGTACTTTAAAGAACTAACATTTTGAAAATCTAATAAAATCATTTTTGAGTGAAAATTATTATTCTATTTGAAAAATTATAAATAATCTTTGGCTAAATTTTAAGCAAATTTGACTGTTTCTAATTTCATTCGAATGCGATAAATCTATGAAGAATTCCTGGATTTAATTTATTTAAATCAATATTTATTTCGATCAAAACAACTATATCCGCTATCTTAGATTTATAAAATTATCTCGGGGAAAGAAAATTTGGGGTTTTAATGTCTCTGAAAGTGGAGAATTTGTAGAAAATTTCTCAAGATATGCTTTTGGGAGCAAAGTTATGAGATCATACGAAGAATCTCCATTTCAATACAAAGGATATGATTTCTAAAATGTTGATAGTTGTAAAGGGATGGAAAAAAATATCCGAAAACTTGGTTTTTGTTCTTAAAATTCAAATTACGTATGATATTCAAACTTTTACTGAATGGTCGTGTTCTTGGGTCATTCTGCATGTTTGTAAAAATTATCTCTTCTCACTCACAAGTTTTTATTACCCACAATCTGAGTTTTACTGATTACGCGAACGAAATATTTATATTTTTATATTAGGCCAAGAAGTTTAGTGTGAAAAGGTTCAATCAATCAATTTGGTATAAAATAAGTGTTAACAATTCTCTATGGCGTGTTAAATTAAAAAATTAAAACAGCTTACCTTCTAGGTGCCTGACCTGTCCTTTCTTGTAAGACTGGTAAAAATCAATAAATCACTGAATTATTTATGAATCTATTGATTGTGGCTGAGCTCATGCTCTAGGCATGATAAACAAAAAGCTAACATGCTTCTTACTGAGAAGAATATCAGTTAAAAATAAAGAAAAAGGATTTTTTACTAGAAAGTTTTTACGTTCCGTTGATAATTTCAACGCTCAATTACTCAGTGTTCCTCACTTAGAAACATCTGAAACTATACAAGTAATATGATAACTTTTTCGTCCTTCATTTTAGATCAATATTCATTCGCGAAATTTGATTTATATGATACATAGTAAAGTAAATGTGAATATTTTATGATCATTTTTCTTGTTTTAATGTCTTAAAAATATAAATTTCGATATCATTCTGTAGTTTCGATCTCATTTATTTGGGAGTTTTGAATATTCGTCAAAATTAATAAAGACTTTTCTTTTTTTAGAAAATGCTGTCAGATTTGGAGATCTTCTCATTAATCACAGCAGGCCTTGTCCACGATTTCGAGCATACAGGTACAACAAATAATTTCCATATAAATTCCAGGTGGGTTGAAAGTGGAACGATGAAACCTCAAAAGAAAATTACAAACTTATTTATTTTTTCAGATCAGATTTAGCTATTTTGTATAACGATCGAGGCGTCCTCGAAAACCACCATATAAGCAGTATATTTCGCTTATTGAAAAATGACGATTTTAACATTCTCCAAAACCTATCCAGTGATGAGTACAAGTAAGAATCTTTAAAAATAATATTTTTTAAATCTAACCTTTTGTTTTCTCGTCAATAGAGAATTCCGCAGTCTTACTATAGAAATGGTTCTCAGCACAGATATGAGTACACATTTTGATCAGTTGAAATCAATGAAATCTACAGTTACAAATACTGACACGTGAGTTGTTGCCATCAAACCTCTAAAGTTACTATTTTTGATTTCATTAAGGGAAATAAAATTGGATATAGCGCGTTTAATTCGGTCGAAAAAGGCTATTACAACTGTTTCCTTATTCATTTTCTTAACGGTAAAATAGTGGGCTAATTGCAGTTATTAGGTTTACAAACGTTTGAAATAAACAAATAATTAATACACATAGTTTCTGGGAAGGGTTAATAATCCTTTTGCATAGTGATGGTTAATTGAATACAATTATATTTTTCGTGATTTTGTTTCTGCTGCAAACACCATCACTTTTCCTTCTTCTTTAGGTCAGAGTAAACGATTTTTTCGGCACACAACGAGGGATTCTCCTTCTCAATTTTAAATAGCCATACACTATTTTATGAATATTAAAGCGTAGGAAGCATTATTTAATCAATTTTTCATTCAAATATAGACCAGAAAGATGCAAGGTCCTATCGTTGCTGTTACACTGCTCAGATATTTCCCATCCGAGTAAATCTTGGGAGATCCATCATCCCTGGACTATGGCCCTGCTTGAAGAATTTTTCAGACAGGTAATTCTTAGTCAAAAAAATAAAATAATATGTTTTTGCGTTTAAACCTTTATTCACCCTTCTTTTCACTTAAAACTATTTTTAGAGACTCTAACTCGAAAAATATATTTTCATTCATAAATACGTACAATAACAATCTAATCTTTAATTTCGTGTTTAAAAAGTAAGAAAAATATATTTTTCAGATTTCTGATGATACGGAATTATAAGTATTGTTGATTTCTCCTCATATTCTGAAGAATCATTGAAAGAGATTTTTTCTTATTTTGAATCACGAAATTAGAGATTATATTGTTATAGTTCGTATTTATGAATGAAAAAATATTTAAAACTCAATTTTTGGGTTTAAAAATTGTTCTTATGAAAGTTTTTTTAATAACTCAGTCTGTAAACAACCCCAGACTCTATTCACACACGTGGTGACCCTCATCCCTGTCATTTTTAGGAAAATAGTGTCTGCTTTGACTTGTTAACTCTAAAGATATCTCTCTCCGGAAATTATTAAATTGTATAATAATAAGAATATCCATAAAACTCTAATTGAGATTTGATAGCAAGTATTTTCAGAAGAAGGAACAGCAAAAAACGCTGTAGGAAGTCAATGATTGCTAAGAATACTTACAGAATATTATATTTAGTGCTAGATGATATAAGAGGAAACGACAAGGCATGAAGAGATTATCTCCATATTAACTTCGGAATGTAAACAGACTTATTTAGAGGATAAAATTTATTTTTCTTTTCTTAAATTATTATCTTAAATTTCCCTCGGTTAGATAAGAATTTAACACGAATAGTGGTTATTTTGGATAATTAGTTTTGAACTTTTCTAGGATTTTTGTTACAAGGACTAACAGTTCTTGGCCAATAGTATTTCATCTTTGATTATATTTACTGTTAATGGTCGAATTGAATGTTTTTAAATCGACGAGCGTGTTTACAATAAGACAGATGTCAAAATAATTTGCTTAGATAGCTATGATAATAAAAAAATTTCGATACAGGGTTTCTTACAAACTGCAAGCAAAATTGTGCGAATTTCATGTTTTGTCAGAATTTTTCTGTAAAATTACGAGATGATATCTTCAATTTGAAATATATTTGATTGTCCGAAAACTTGTATCGCTTCGGTATCATGTCGATGGAATAATGAAGAGGTGGAAAAATAGCCAATCACTCATACATCTCCATGTACATTTCCCAATAGTTTTTCTATTTTTACAAATTTGAAAAAAATTCACACCCTTGACTTTTCATGTAAAATCAATCTTTGATTAAATCAGAATGTATCGAATTTACGAACGAAATCGATCACTTAAGACAAAGTGGATTAAAGTCAGACATATGCATTCCCTATTCCGTTGACAAGTTTTTAAAAATAATCAATTTCAAATTTTACCCATTGTCGAATTGTCTGTTATTTTTATAGACTTTTCTAGAGAGATATCCCCAGACATGTTCCATTATATTCAAATCTGGGTTGCGTGCAGGCCAATCAAGAATTTCTATATTCATATCCTATAAAAAACTTATTGTTGACTCCACAGTGGAGTCTCCACTACATGACATTTGGCATTGTTTTGCAAAAACATAAATCTTTTGCTTCGTATTCGCAAGACCAGTACTAAATGAAAAAAAGTTGCTCTAGATCATGCAGTTTTAGGACTTGTCGAGTATTCTGAATACGAATGAGAATATAAAAAAATTCTGAGTGAAAAAGTCTACTAATAAGTAGTGTTTTCACCGGCGGCAAATACCGTTCACTCAGAAACTTTAAATATTCGAATTTGCATTCAGAATTCTCTACAAGTCCTGAAACTGGATGTCTAGTATTCGCCAATGAAATATATTAAAATTGCCTTGAGAAGCTCTGGGTATGAGCCAGAATATGGCATTTAATCTGGATGGAAAATCAGCGAGCGGGCATAGAACTTCAAACGATATTCCACCCAAAGCATTATGAATCCACTCGACTTTCTTACTAGCCTGACATCCGATTTATGTCTCCAAATACAAATTCTCCTAACAAATTCTTTTTACAGGGAGATAAAGAGCGTGAAAGCAATATGCCATTCTCGCCACTTTGTGATCGGAATACAACTCTGGTTGCAGAATCTCAAATTGGTGAGTCGACAAATTCATATTCCTTTCTGAATGAAGATGGCGTTGAGTATTGTTCCCCAAGTCCTATAAATATGGCGTGGGTTCGTTTCCCTCCTAGAAACGAATTTACTTTGTGAATAGTTTCAAACCTTCCTTCCCCATTATAACGCCTCATGTGAACACAAAGAGACTTGGACTCGGCTATGAAACTCAATTCAAAGAAAAATTATTATCTAAACCTTATTTCAATTGGAAATAATTTACCAATTTAGCTGAATCTTTTATTGAATTTGATTCATAGGCTGTAAATCCTGGTCATTATCTCTTGACTATATTTTCAAGGACTTTTGGGTTGGAGTTGATGGAAACGACGTTTCGAAGGCGTGACAGTCATCTTCTTCTTAAGTTGTTTATTCCTACAGTTTCCTATCTCAATTCAATCCCTAGTCGGACTAGTAAACTGTAGAGGAAGCTGACTCTTTTTTATTGAAAGCATGAGTTAAACTCCGGAAATTTTATGAAATTTAAAATGATACTCTTCTATCTAATATTACAACTAAACTCTAATCTAAAAAATGAAATAACGTAGTGATATTGAGTGAAGATTGATCTTTGAATCAATTTTATTTCGCGCCTCATTAACTAAAAGCAAATGTTATCAATCTCACTCTCTGAACACGTAATCATTAAAGAAATAACACACGCAGTATAGTAGACCGCAATACAATTTTTTGAGCTTTTCCAAGGCTTTTATATCAAAATAATATACAGAATATAATCTTTTGATTGCATTTTGAGAATATTGCAAATTTACTCATCTTTCTAGAAAGACCTGAAATTGCTCAGTATGTGAAAATTAACTTAGATTTACTTATCTAAAAATCAAAAAAGTATTTGTCACACAATTGAAGTCACCCAAAGTAGACGTATCCGGAGGATTTAATTCGGAGGATGAAAATAACAGTATTGACATACTCTCATAAACGAGAATTCTCAAGAGTAGTATTGCTGATCACTAGGGCTACCCAATGGACTAAATGAAGTTTTTTTTCCTGAATCAGGTCTGCTCTAGAAAGCTTAAAAAATAGAAAAAAATGTGTAGGGTTTTAGGCTAAGATTTAAGAATTGGACTATTTGGTCTTTTCGGAAACAAAATGGTCTATAAATGGATTATTCAGAATCAGCGTGATACCGGTTCATTTTGCTCATTATCTTTAATCTTTACATGGTAACTCATTAAATAAATAGATATCGAATAGAATAAGCCTTATTCTTCAAGTAAACAGTATTGACTTAAGTTTCAGCTGGATCATAACTTCTGATTGAGGTACAGCCTTTTCTCAGTGGTCTGTTCCTATTTAATAAGCCATAGAGAATTAACTTTAACTCAAATGTCGAAAATAACTAAAAACCGACCTCTGCTGCTATTGAGAGAAGCTTTTCAAAAGTTGCTTACTGTCTCAACAACAGGAAACCTTTTACAAAGGAAAATGTTGAAAAAAATTTTGCATCATAACCAAGGGTTTGATTAAATAAAATAACTTATTAGACCTAAGAAATGGAATAAAATAAATTTACAATGGGCTTTTTTGGTTAGCCCTACTTATCACGATACTACTGCATTAATAAAATCTTCAATCATCTCAAAATGAGTGGAGATTTATAAATTTTCACCTTAATGTCACCTTTATTTCAGTGCGTATCCATGAAAAAACGTGTTGCGCCAAATTCAAAATTCTTTCAAATTTTCAAAATAGCATTGAATCCGGTTGAAATTCTATTAGTGAATGTAAAAAGTGAATTCATAATAGTTCTACGACCATTGAACTTAATAAATGATAGCTGAATCTATCTAAATAAGTGGGCCTACACTCAAATTTGTTTTATAAATAACTTTGGTTAATATCTGTATATATGCTAAGAAAGTTTTGAGTTAATGAAGCATTCTCAGTAGGGAACTATGAACGTGCTCATCAAGAGGATATTTTCGCTTCATTACGTGCCCTCAAATGACAAAATTGTTTTTCTATCCATCAACTTTATATATATCATTCAATAAATGCTACACATTTTAATCTTCCTTTGGCTTTAATTGATCTCTTCTTTCATCTCTACAGGTTTCATCGATTTCATTGTAGAGCCTAGCTTCCAGGTACTCACCGATGTGTTAACCGCGATGCTGAATGAGAAAAAGAAAGATCAAAAGGACCCAGAGAAGAAAGGTAAGAAATAAAAAAGAAATTAATAATAATCCTTACTATAGAGTTAGAAAATATTGATTTAGAAGAAAATCTTGGATGTTTGAATATTTCCTAGGATTATTATCATTTTTTTATAGCAGTTAGTGAAATAATTATCACATACCATAGGACATACCATTATTATAATATTTAATGTAATTCCGGTATCCTCCCTCCTCGAAATGAGTTTACTTTGTGAATAGTTTCACATCCTCTTTACCCAATTCTCATGTCAACCAGAAGAGAGTTAGACTCGGCTATGAAACTCAATTCAAAGAGAAAAACAAGATGTTGATCAAAGTCCGTTCCCCGTCATTTCTTCTGGAAGTGTCAACTAGCTATCAAATTGACTCATCTACCCCTTTTATATAGTTTCCGAGAGGCGCATACTCGGTATGAAAACCAATTTCTAAGAAAAATACTAATTATAGGGATTTAGGATATTTTTTTCTATAATCTAAATAAATTTTGATAGTTTTTAAACACCAATATGTCTAAGATGAAAAAAATATATATATTTTAAGAATATTAATGATTCTCATATCTAGGGCTACCAGAAAAAGGCGATTTTTATTGAAAAAAGGCATTTTTATCTGAAAAAAATGCAATTTTCTCAAATTAAAAGGCAATAAAATGGGCAACTTTAGAAAATCAAATTATTTAATTCTGATTAAGAAATATAAAAGTTTTCCAAGTTCTCTGGTTGGAAGGACTTTTCATCTGCTAGATAGTCCCTTTAACTGGAAAAACTTCTCTCTATACATGGCAACGTTGGTTGTCAAACCTACAGCAAATAAACCTTCATATTCTCTTTTTGTATTAAGGCTTCGATATCATTCTTTGATATTCTTTTCATAAGACAATCTTGAACTCTTTGGAAGGGTCTACTTCAAATTCGAGAGCGGTAATCCTCTTTTAACA
Source organism: Gyrodactylus salaris (assembly GCA_000715275.1). Taxonomy (NCBI): domain Eukaryota; kingdom Metazoa; phylum Platyhelminthes; class Monogenea; order Gyrodactylidea; family Gyrodactylidae; genus Gyrodactylus; species Gyrodactylus salaris. The sequence goes on from JJOG01004064.1 coordinate 32,314, forward strand.
GTCTTACATTCTCGAACTAGATGATTCAAACTGCTTTATGATTGGAATTAATATCGCAATATTGTACAACAGATTCAGCTTTCCGAACGAGGATTCTATCGTCTTCAGAGTTTCAAACTATATTACTGACTTTTTCCATGTGTTCGCAGTAGTAGCAGTGATTTTATTTGCTCCATAACGTTTGTACACACGCCCCAACCCGAGTGAATTTGTACTTACTAAGTACTACTAAGTGAAACAGAGACTATGATTCATGTCACATCATGAAAAATAATACTATTTCCACTTTGAGTCATAAAATATAAACCCATATATTGGTAAATTCAATATTGAAGACCCTTCCTTCATGGCTCATCAATGATATAACTCAGATTAATATAGGCCAGAAATAATATTATGTCAAAAATCCATTGCCAGTTGTCAATCATAAAATGGAAAATATTTTCGTTGGCGCAAGGCTTGAGTCAAAGGTTTCTATCAGAGCGAAGAGAATCAGATTTATTTCAGAAAAAAATATTCTTAAACAAATAGATATTTTCATGTTGTAGGATTATTCTTTGTTTATGTTGGTATAGATATTTATGGTCAAGTTATAAATGTCGATAAAATTTATTTGTGTATCCTATCTTCTATGAAAAAACTGTATTCCTTTGAAAGATACAAATATTCTTACTTCCTGAACAAGAATAGCAAAAGATGTTAGCAACCTAGTAATAATCTTTCTTTCTTAGAAAACTTGAAAAGCTTTGAGAAGCCTTGGAATTTTGAAATCCAAAAGAATCGCACACTCTGGAAGGCCAAGGCGGAAACAGAGGTCTTGCCAGGTATAACGAAATGATCGTAAGATATGAAAGAATCAACTTTATATTTACAAATTTGATTTGTTCAGCCCTCCCCTCCCTCTTTCTTTCCTCCCAGCACATCTGCTCCAAATTATACTAAATTATAATTATTGTATCTATTTCAATTTCTATAAAAAAGTTATTCAATACTGATGAGAAATACTTGTTCATAAATTATGAATCATAATTCACTAAAATTCTCAAAGATCTCAGCAACGTAGGGAAATTTTCTTCGATTTTCATTCGGCATCGAAGTGAAGAAAACTCGATTAGTGAACATTACTATAAGTTATAGTCTATAACCATTATATGACATTTGGAGGCCTGTTAGATACTCCGCTTACTTTTATCAACTTTCTTTTGTCCTTAGTTAGCAATAATTTTCTCGAAAAAATGTTTAACAGTTGCTTTAAGTATTAGATAAAGAGAGATTAAAAATGTATGAAATATTATATTCAAAAAGATCAATCTGTTGCTTCGAAAAATAAGTAACATTCTTTCATGGATTTGCTCACCATCAAACCTGGCAGAATCGGTCAATAATGGATTTTAGGACTTTTAATAACTTGTTAGATGCCCATAGGGCGGGCTTAGTAGAAAAGGTCACAATGATTCTCATTGGCTTGGACCAGGATATTTGGCCCTTAGCTGTCTGGAGACGCCGATGATCCCAGGGGACGTTGATCACGCCAATGATCAGTATGGGATAGACTAGGGATGTGAATATAATCTCCAGATTGTTATACTCTGACAAGAGACCGATCGTTGAGCCGAGAATGAGACCGTAGCCGAAAAAGTAAGGCCAAAAGTAAATAATGCTCAGCAAGAAGATCTCGAAGGAAGAATCTATAGGAAAAATGTTGGTTTTTTATAGATTTAGATAGATTTAGTTAACTGAGACTAAAGTATTGAATTTAAATTTAAACGACTCTAATTTTTGACAAGGTGAATACCTGATTTTTCTCTAAATAACCTGAAAGAGAAAGCATGCAATTTTGAGAGAATAGAATCGCACAAAAAAATATTTTTCAATTGCTCGAAATTTTGAAGTGAAATTATGAATGAGCTCATCTGGTAATGTAACACTAAAGATTTATATATATATTTTAAAACGTGTTCCTAAATTAGGCAAACTAAGAGTTAACGAGATTGGTTTGAAAATATGCGAGTTACGTTCACTTAAGATTAAATGATTGTCAAGCCTGAAATATGAAGAGGATACTCAATCACACACACATTTTCAGATCTTTAAAACACATATCTCTACTACACACTAACACAATCTTACCTCTCCTCCTACAGTGTAGGACAGGGGTGTCGAAATTGGGCACACTTGTGATTAAGTATTTACACACTTTTGTTGCCTAAATTCCATTCGGAATTTAAGCTTGTTGAGAAAAAAATTATTTCGCTGATTCAATAACAAGTTAAATTTATCAAGACTTTTTTCATACCCGATTTGCACATTCTGTGCCAGTTATGATTTTCAAAAAGTGCATACACTTGTACTTGAGGGAAGAAATTGATAGCCCTGGCGTAGGGCCTGCGCAGAAGAAATACACACATGAAAAAAAATTATTCACTCAGACGAATGAATAAAGAGGAAATAAAAAATTAATCTGACCGTCAAGCTTTCAGCTAATTTGATGAAGGTTCAAACATTTTCCTGAATTATGTAATCATTAAAATGTTAAAATCCTTAGGAAAGAAAATCAAGTTTACGTCACAAGGTTGATTAATTATTAATAAATTATGTAAATTAAAGAGAAAAGTAACAGAGAATACACTTAACTATTATTATTCTCTTGACTTGATAGGATCTTTCAATTAATTGATTATACATATATTCTTTGACGGAAAATGATAGTCAAGGAGGGATGTTTTTTTTCAATTGACTGTACTCCAATTTTTAATATGCCCTAAAGTGAGAGGTTGATTATAGAAAAATTCATTTTAACCAGGTAACTTTGATGAGTAATCGGGCCAATTACTAAATTGTTAAAGATTTGAAAATATTGTTTGAAGAGAATTTTTTGCACTTGTTCAAATAATTTTTGCATATTTTTTTTGAATATTTTAATAGCCCTAATGATAACTATATGATTTCAAAATATTTTAAGCCTATATATCTCTAGTAACAGTTTAATAAAGATGTTGTTATGAATAAAACTTTGTTAATTTTGCATGTAATAAGTAATTACAGTATTTTTTATTATTTACAAGGGGTTTTAAATACTCAAAAGAGTATTGAGTGGTGGTCAATCAAGTATAATTTTCATAATTACTCACTAGTGAATGGGCCATCTCAGTGGTACTAAAGAAAAACAGAAACTACCACGGCTGTAGTTCAGAGTATAAGGTTCTGGTGTGCCCGAAGGATACCGGTCGAATGAACCTGGCTCGATGGAAATGGTTCTCTTCGTGTTAAAAGAGTAAATCGTATAGAATTTCAAATTATTCAATCCTAAAATAGATTACTGTTTAAATCACGAGATCTTATGATCAGATTAATACTCATTGCATTACTAATTGGTGTAACATTAGGGTGGACAATGAAAAAAATTGAATACTTACTAATATTTTGAAAGAACATTAAAACCTTAATTCAACTTTCTTTATGCTTAAAACTATTTTTAGAGACTCTAATTAGAAAAAAATATTATTTCATATTTAAATTCATACAATAACAATCTATGTCTAATTTTATGTTTCAAAAGTAAGAAAAATAACCATTTCTTTCAATGATTTTCTACAATAATAAAGTATTCAATGACACTTTTTCAAAAAAAGATTTTCATGTTCCACCCTGGTGTAACATCATTCCAAAAAAAATAAACCGATGAATGACATTTGCTACAGACGTTGAGTGAAATTTAATTAAATAGGTAAAACAGCACAAAACTGGATTAATGAGTGAGCATGAGCAAATTTCTATTAATTCAAACTGACAGCTCAATCTTGATAGAATGTCTTCTCTGAAGATTTATAGCAAATATAGCAAACCATAGATGTATATATTGGTACTTTCTATCACATAATGCATGTAACAGTTCTAGCATGATGTAATTTCTTCATAAATCTTCTTCGAAATGAAGCATAAGATAATCGATATGAGATTGAGATAATGTTTTCATTTAAGTACAGACCACTGCTTTTTCCAAAGTTTATCCAGATCTTGTAGTTTTATAAAGCATGCTGAATACGAATTCGATAATAAAATGTCTTTTGATGATAACAGTTATCTTCCGAATAAAAACTACTCATGAATAGAAAAAAACTTCTATTTTAGATAGAGCTGAGTCGAATCACTTTTTTCGATAAGGATTTTTGACTGTCTCTAAATACAAAAATCATCTCGTAGTTGATCAAATCTCATTTTTGTTCATGAGAAGTGCTTATCCAAATCATAAATTTAGTTAATATTTTTTTATATGAATGTATTTATAAAGAGAAAGAACCAATTGTATGTTTCAAAGAGGAATCTGCAAATACCGGTATTTCTGCCTATCAGGCGTCATCAGTACAGCTATTCCTCTTTGAAACATACAATTGGTTCTTTCTCTTTATAAATACATTCATATAAAAAAATAGTAACATTAAAAATGCGGACACTTGTATCAAGAGTGTATGGTGATTTGCCATACTACTCACAAGTACTTTGCACCTTACATCCGGGCTAAAACTATGATTCCATAGTGTGTGTCCCGACCATTATTAGTAAGTGTGCAGGAATAAGATCCAAAATATTATCGACTATAAATTTAGTTATTTGATGAAATTTTATCATAGAATTCGTATTCAGCATTCTCTACATTTCTCGAAACTGTAAGATCTGGATAAAATTTTCTCAAACTTTTTATCAACAAGAAATTTTGAGTTTCCAATATGATAAAATAGATCAATTATTTAAATCAATATATATCATTCAAAGTTTGATGAAAGAGTCTAATTTAGAAAAAT